>JASDQU010291473.1:0-14378 GCA_032191745.1 Picea mariana | reverse complement strand
TCCTTCTGGGTTGGAGAAATGGGTGTTGGTGAAGGAGGAGGTCACTGGAAAGGTGGTTGGATTGACTTCTTTGGCCTTGGTGGGAGGAGGAGAGATGCAATTTTCCAACACAGACTAGAAAGGACAGACACAATAAGAACCAAATAGGCGACAAGTGTGGGGGATCCAACCTTTCATGCCTGAGCGGGAGCCATCTCGAATCGATATGGCGTGCTCTATGGGCATGAGAGAAAACCAGGAAAGGTGGTGACTAAGAATGGTGATGGTGGAGAAAAATCTCATGGCTAGGGAGAATAACTTGTGACAGGAGAAGGGCATGAAGTTAAGTGTGAGTAACCAGAGTGCGTGTAGAGATGAATAGAAGGAAAACATTGGATCCTTCCTAAAAAAGACGTCAAAATTAAAGTGCGAAAGGATCTGGAGACCCTTCGAATTCACACAAGCAGAGTTCATGGTGAAATCCAGCTTCAATAATGTCGCATAGAGAGGAAAGATCATGAGTTAATGAGTGTCGTTGAGATGCCAATTGAGGCGATTGGGGGTGTCGCGAGTATGTGAACTTCTCGTGGCATGGCGGTTGGATGGAACCCATCTGGGGTAATGTAAAACTCGATTACTTAACTAGTACAACACTAAATTATATTTAAAATTATTTTAATAATATAATGTCTCTAATTTGTGGGTCTTGTGAATATGATATTTTTTATACATTTTAATAATCGACATATATGATTGTTAGCATTTCCTTAGACTTTATTATAATGAGTGAAAATATTTTTTAGTTTTACTTTTGAACTCTAAAGTTGTTAGTTTCAGAATTATATTTGGAATCCATGCATAAACTTGTTAATTTGAGAATTTTGTTTGTTTCAATCCATGCGTAAAGTTAGAATGAGTCATAAATCGGTAAACTTGTTCGGTCGAGGAAGAATTTTCAAAGCTATTTTTATAAGAAATTATGTTTTTTTAGTCAAGTGAATCTAAGGGACATTTTGAACATAACACATTTTTTCTTGTTTTGAGTTGAAGTGGCAAAATTATTATAATTTAGTGGTCAATTGATAGTGAGGATAATGATCAAAGGTTGTTATCCATGAATGTGTGTTGATTATTTAAGGAAAACCACACCATCCAAAATGATTTGTTAGTGGTTTGTACGGTGGTATACTTTCACTCCTGGTAGATGTCTTTGAGTTTTTGGTTGTTAACCCATATCCTTATGTTTAAGAAAAATGAGTTCTTAACCAATAAAAAACATTTTTAGCTCCTACTCCAAGATCAAAAAATAGTTTCAACTTAGATAATATTCTCAAGAAAACCAATATCCCTTAGAATCCTCATTGAGACTACCTATAATGAAATCTTACTCCTGAACCACTTTTGATTAATTAACCCATGATACATGAAGTGAATCTTTATACCTCTATATTAAAACTATTAAAAACTGATCTCAAACACTTAGCCAACACATTCACCACATTTGACACAATGATTTTCTGGGTAATGCCCCTGGAAAAACCCACAAGGGAAAAACCATTCTAGGAGAGATTGTTCTTATTGATCTCTTAGGAAAATTATGAGTTTTATAGTAGCAACATTATCAACATAAAACGTACAACAATAACTAGTAAACAGAACCAACAAACCTCCCCGAAATCTGTGCCAAAGACCCTCAGAAAAATGCACCTGATTTCTGCCTTGAAATCCATGCCAATATTTATGTTGTACAACTATACTGTATGACCTTCTTTTGGAAGAAAATATGTCCTTGATTTCTGTGCTTAACAACTACACTTAGATATACGAATTTTTCTCTCTTAGTGCCTTGGAAATCATGCCTATCTTCAGCAGAAATGTTGCCTCGATTTTAGTGTCAAACACTAGTAGTACAACCCTCTTTTAATGCTAATATTTCTTGGGATGTGTGCCTCTTTCCCTCCTTGGGATCTCCTCTCCTTGGTATTCATGCCTCTTCCTTTTTCTGCTACTCTTTCCTCTAGCTCGACTCTCTAGGAATTTGTGTCTCTTCAACTTCCTCTCTCACTCTCCTCACAAGGTGTGCCCTATCTCTCCCCTAGTGTTCATTTTATTACTCATTAATGAGTAACTCCTCTAGGCCTTGGTCTCCCTTGGGTGACTCTTCACCTTCCCTTGAGATCGACGGTCATGATTTAATCTTTCATTGAGTTCACTTAAATCACTTAAGTGACCCACATTTCATAAAGTCGCTTTTACCCATTAAATATTAAAAGGATCAACTCGACTTTATAAAATCACATTATAAAGTCATTTTATGAAAAAACTTCATAAAGTCACTAGAGAGAAATATGCCCAGTCACTTCTATATGTTGGGAACCTCCAATGTAGAAGTATCTCCGAGCTACCAAAATCTAACACTCCCTTTTAACGAGGGAGCTACTTCTTCCACCTCCACTAGAATCTATCTAAAATCTCATCATGTTCTATGCTGATGTAGTCACTCCCATTGCAATGGAAGCCTCTGTTCCCTATAAACTTGAAGCATCTCCATATACCTCTGTTGATCTCTGATGTGAATACATATCCATCCAATTTCCTTTCTCTAAAGCCTCACTACTACCTGACTCATGCTCCAAACTCCAGACTCCCTCTAGAACCCAGCTCCAAACTCCCTCTGAAGCCAACCTGTGGTTGCCTCTTCTCTCTCTCATGCTTAACTTGCATGATCTCTAGATAGAATTCCTTCTCCACCTATCTGATACCTCCTTGAATCAAAGTCCTTCTTGATCCAAGCCTTGATCTTGGCATCTCACCAAATATCCTAATCTTGGCATCTCTCCAAAGATTTCAACCTTGGCATCTCACCAAAGGTCCCTTGCTCTTGGAATCTCACCAAGAGTCTCTTGATCTTGGAATATCACCAAAAATACTTATCTTGGTCTCTCACCAAGTGACTTTCACTTTCCCTTCCTTCTTCTAGGAAAAACCCCTCTACACTCACTACAAATCAAGTGCCAAATATTTTGTTTGATGAACTTCAGAGCTCATGCTCTAATAACATGTTAAAAATGATCTCAAACACTTATCCAACCCAAGACTTCAACCTCCTATATTTATTCACCAATAAAGCAATGGAACCACATGCATTTACTGTAACTATGAGCAAAAATGCAAGAGACTAAGCAATCTGAAAATATAGCAGTGGAATATAAATGAACAACAACATATTCACCACATTTGACACATTGAATTTTTGGGCAATGCCCCTGGAAAAACCCACAAGGGGAAAACCAGTCTAGGAGAGATTTTTCTTATTAAGCTCTTAGGAAAATTTTGAGTTTTGCAGCAACAACATTATCAACATAAAATGTACAACAATAACTAGTAAACAAAACCAACAGACTTCCTTGAAATTTGTGCCAAAGACCCTTAGAAAAATGCACCTGATTTCTTCCTTGAAATCCATGCCACTATTTTGGTTGTGCGATTGTATTTTATGGCCTTATTTTGGAAGAAAATATGTCCTCGATTTATGTGCTTAACAACTGCACCTAGTTGTATTAATTTATGTTTCCTAACTCCTTGGAAATCGTGCCTATATTCAACAGAAAAGCTGCCTCGATTTCAGTGCAAAACACTAGTTGTACGACCCTCTTTTAATGTTGTTTTTTCTTGGGATGTACATGCCTCTTTCCCTCCTTGGGATTCATGCCTCCACCTTTTGTTGCTACTCTTTCCTCTAGCTCGACTCTCTCGGAAATTGTGTCTCTTCAACTTCCTCTCTCACTCTCCTCATAAGTTTTGCCCCATATCTTCTCTAGTGTTTCTTTTATTTCCCATTAATGAGTAACTCCTCTAAACCTTGGTCTCCCTTGAGTGACTCTTCACCATCCCTTCAGATCAACAATTATGACTTAATCTTTCATTGAGTTCACTTAAATCACTTAAGTGACCCACTTTTCATAAAGTCATTTTACCCATTAAATATTAAAAGACTCAACTTGACTTTATAATCACTTTATAAAGTCACTTTATGAAAACACTTCATAAAGTTACTAGAGAGAAATATGCTTGGTCACTTCTACATGTTGGGCACCTCCAATGTAGAAGTACCTTCGAGCTACCATAATCTAACAAAAACAAGCTTTATCAAAATTATTTTATATAAAATAATCCCATGGTGAATTAATAACTATCTCTCTTCAATCTCATTACACCCGACTCCTTCTCCTTCTCTCTTGAGTCTGTTGAATCTTTGTAAACTTTATTTGCAATGTTTCATAAATTATTTGTAAGCTTTCAATCTACAAGGTGTTATATTTAGGGATACACTATGCAATTGTGTCATTAATTGTTTTTGAACAATTCAACTTTTATAAATGTGTATCCTTTTATGTCCCCGTTCATCATTTGCAACCACGAGATAGGTAGCCACAAATAGAGATTTCAAATTGCAGCCTTCATAGGTGGTTTTCCCATAATACTTGTGAAAAAAAACCCCATAAGTACTAGAATGGAAGCAAATGCATGCATAGTGCAAATTAATAAGATTGCAACAAAATAATCAACATGGATTCTCATAGTTCCATGACAACCAAATTCCCATAAATAGAATTAGAAATCATAACACATAACATGCATAATACATAACTTTTCCATAACAAAGAATAACATTAATTTTGCATAATCATGTTAAACAATGAGAGGAAACTTATCTTTTAACAACACTTGGTCTAAGAAATTGGATATATAAGAGCAAATTTTCACCCAACTGTAGGCATCTAGTGTAGATACCACCCACAAGCCAGGTTGTGAGGCCACCAGTGCAAATGAGCCAAGCTACAAGCTATATCTCTCTTAACACAACCCATCTAATATCATGCTCAACCAATCTACTCACCACAGAGCATTATAGGCATCTCATTTAGCATTCAAAAGTAGAAAAACTCTCTTCCACCACCCCATGCAATACAAAAAGATTTTCTCTTTCTCTGCTCAACAGTTCCTCAGATATAGTCTTCCCTCTAGTGCTCTTCGGTGTGGGAAAAATGAACCCAATCTATGGTGTGCTTCCTAAGAATTGCTCGCCATATCAATACATGCCTCTCAAGCATCTAAAGAGCACATAATGAACAATGGATGATGGATTCCCATCTTTTTCAATGTCTATGCTCACCTACAACCAACTATATTCCATCCCAAGTCTACATTTTTCATCTTCATGGTGTTGATTTTGGGTAATTTCCAAATCAATGAAATTGGCAGTGGATAACAAAGAGTGAACTACGTAGAGAGTGCATGTAAGAGTTCCCCCACAATGATAGAGTCAATGGCAATGAGAGGACTAGTGGAAATGATGGTTGACTAACTAGAGGAATGTAGGACTCTTACAATTCCCATAATGATTATAATCAACGCATGTTTCCATAACTATGTGAAAAAACTTTCCCCACCAGCCCCTTACATGCATTCAATGATTAGTTAATAAGTAAAAAAAAATGTATAACTTCTTTTATAAAATTGACATTTGACAATAGAAGATTTTTTTTCCACAAACCTCCTTTTCTCTTCCCTTATGGTGGGATCAAAACCCCTCTCATATTCTTTACAACAACCTTATATATATATACCACATGGTCAATATACATACATTTTCATCATACATATCTAGTTGTTTACTAGTCGGACTTTAACTTTAAGCTTTACACTATTTTTTTTTATTAATATATTAAATTCGATATCATTCAAAATATTACTAATCTCCCGATCCGTGGGATTACTTGGAGAAATATGGACGGGAAGATGAAGCGAGAAGAGTCACCGCGGCTAGGGCCCAAACCCTAGCCGCCTCGCTCTGGTATCTGAGTGCAGGGACGCGATCTGCAGCARCCGAGCACCCAGGATCCGGCAACCCCGATTCGCCTGTGTTTCTTGCACGCGCTTTGGCAGTCTGTTCCGACAGCGGATTGGTGTTTCTGCCTGAGCGTTTGCACGTGATTTGTTTGCAGGGATGCGTCTAGCAGGGACCAGGGTTTACAGGGCCGTGGATCAAAGCGTTTTAGTGGAGCATGCGACTGGATTGAGTGCAAGGGCGCGACCTATGAATACAAACAATTTTGTTGCTTGCTGGTGGTCGCCACCTTCAACGATGGCCCCAGTTCCGATCACCGAGATGGAAAAAGACCCTTTGGAAGCTTTCAAAACGTTAGTCCGCTCAGCAGGACCTAAACCCAAGCCTTATCTCAAGTCTAAGTTTGTTAAGAAGATGGAGGAGATCCCCTCTCTGGAGCTAGATCCAGAGGACCCTTGCAAGCTTTCCCTCCTTCTAGCAGAAAATGCCCTCATTGGAAAGTTTACGGGGTTATGGCCAAGCCCCAAAACAGTGGAGGCATGGATGGAAGATCGTTGGAAGATGCTGATACAGGGAAACGTTACTCTATATACAGTAGGCAGGGGTTTTTTTGTCTTCAGCTTCACGAGGAAAGAAGACCGTGATTTAGTTTTCAGATCTGGTCCCTATTTCATGGGGTCGAAGGGGCTATTCTTAGCCCCTTGAACCCTTGACTTTAACCCTGAAGCCGAGATCACATCAGCCCCTGTTTGGGTTAGGCTGCCTCATCTTCCATTGCATCTATGGGGGATAAGCTCTCTGGAGGACATTGGAAACAAGCTTGGGCGTTTCCTGGACAGGGCGGAGCCGAAGGGGGAACAGTTCACCTACGCACGTATTTGTGTTGAGGTAAATCTTGAAAAAGGACTTCCGGACGCCATTAAGCTCTCCCTGGGGGAATGGTGCCACATCCAAGAGCTGGACTACGAGCAGATTCCTTTTAAGTGCCTCCGGTGCCATGCTTACGGTCACTTCGCAAAAAGCTGCCCCAAAATCTCTGAGGAGCCGGGACCAGTCAAAGAAGATGATTTTCAGCCAGTAATTAACCGACGAAGGCAGCCAAGGCGAAAGGATCCGTTAGCCCAGGCCCCAAAAGCCACCCATATGGCAGAGGCAACTCTAGAGACTAAAAACAGCTTTGATGCGCTGAAGGAGGATGAAGCCCAGGATCCAGAAGCAACAACAGTTAAGGAAGACCCCCCAACAGACCTTGATGGTTCAGTTTCGGAACCTTCTGCCAATGCAGACCTGGATGTTTCAGTCTCTGTGGAAACTTCTGAACCGGAAGACAATTCAGTTTCGTCTCCACCCCTTACCAGAGGGTGAAATACCAATAAAGCGCGAAGAGAAAAGGAGGCGGCCTCCAACATTTCTTTAGGATCTCAGAAAAAGCTGGACCCCTACATTAAGGGGAAATTTTCATCCCCCTTTGTTTAATGCTTTGCTTTTGTCTTCTATTATGCTCACAATTTGTGAGAATTTATTCATGTATGCAATTTTTGTCATTTTCTCGAATTAGTTCAAGAAGCAAATGGGATGGGTTTCCCAAGACGTTCATAAGAAGGTTGGCAGCACTGTTAGAGGTCACCAACCTTCTTTAGATATGTAACTTTCTGATTCAGGTTTACCTGAAAGCCGATTAATGCAACATAACCGTTCTAGTTAAAAAAAAAAAAAAAAATTACTTGTATAACTTAATGAAAATAATAAATATTATTATTATCAAAATAAAATATAAGTAAAAATTAGAATAAGTTTTCTAAAAAAAAGTAGGTTGTTTAGAACAACAAACTATCCTAAAATTTCGTAAAATTTATTAACAAAATTGCCTTAAAACATGATAATAACAAAGTACTCTTTTAATGGACATATCCAAAAGCATAGATAACTATGTTCATAATTTATGTAATAAACAAAATCATCATTAGGTGGGATGATCATTATAATAACAAAGTTAAATCTTTTAGTACACGTACCCAAAAGCGAAGATAACTTATGTTGCCAACGAAAACATCATTAACTAAAAGGATTATTCTTATCTATATTTTTAATTATTATTAATTAATTAAAAATTAAAAATTAATTCTTTTATCTATATTTTTAATTTTTATTAATTAATTTAAATTTTGAAATTATATTTTTTTAATTTTTCCACATAACAAAAGGATAACATTATTGAAGATCAAATCATATCATATTATTGTATTTTCAAATGTTTAAATAATCAATGATAATAATCATTATCATTGAGTATTTATTATTGATTTCAATTTAATAATGTTTTTAATCATATCAAGAATTTTCAAGGAGTGTGTTCAATTAGTTGTCATCAATGTTGTTAAGTATTTGGTTAGTCCCATGTTGATAGATATTCAATTTGAATTTCATAAGTGAAACACATGATTTTATATTAGCATGTTTACTAGGGATGACATACATGAAAGTGTGAAAGCATTCTTTAAATTTTTCCTAAGATTTTCCCTCACAATGTTTTCTATATTTTTTTATTATTAATATGTGAACCAATCAAAAAGGTGACAGGTGCACAAGGAGATCATCTATGATCTCAAAAGAAAAGTGGAATTAGACTTTGCTTGGGATCTCAAATTTTCCACTAACATTAAGGCAAAGACATTGGCAATATTTCTAGGTTTGTAAAGGGTCAAATCATAAAGGGTATGAAGAAAATTAATGTTTGGGATTCAACGACAATAATCAATTCTCTCCTTGGTTGGTCATCCCCTCATAATCTTCACTATCTTGCATTATTCACCGTTGTTTATATCTAACCAAAAATTTTCAAGTAATTAGATTCTATCAAGTACTAAAAACCCACAATCAAGTTGTTGACCATATTTGCCAATCTTGATATAGGTTTGAACATAAAAAATTGCATGTAAAAAGGGTGTGTCTCATCATATCAACCCCTCCCATGATAAGTTCATACAATTTGAACATAATGGGCTTATCCTCTAGAGTCTTGTCATACAACTCTCTCATGTTATGAATTTATGGGCTTTAAATTCTCCCATACTTTGATGTTATCTCCTATTGACGTGTATGTTAAGAGCTCCATGGAACATTATTGTTTTATATGTAGTTTATGGTTTTGGGTGATATGGTACATGATAGTTGGTTTCTTCCTTGTCTTTGATTTTTGTTTTAAGAAAAAAAATCTTAAACTCATGTAAACATTATTTAGTTTTATGTATTAGCTTAGTTCAAATATTTATTAAATTTAAGTTAAAATGAATCTACATTAAATATTAATATATTAAATATAGATAAACTTAATTTATAAAATCCAAAAAATTAATTTAAGTATATTGTAAATTCTTCATAATAGTTTATATCAGTTCGATATATAGCATATAAATTAATTATTAACTTAGCAATCATCATTTAAAAAAAACCGCAACCAAATTTATAATAAACCAATCAAGAAATAAGAAGTTGCCTCAACTTTCCAACGTACACGTTGGCCAAAAAAATCAACACCTTTGACTAATCCTCAATATAGGACTTGCATGTTTGTTCGTTTAATATTTTCAAAGTATTATTAAAAAACTTCAAAATGGGTTTATTTTTTCAAAGCATTATGTAAAAGTCACTAAAGACTAAGTGCAAGCCGGATATCTTTTGAAATTTTGAAGGTTTATATAATCTCTTGGCTTACTTTCTTTGCCAAAAAAAACACCTTTGACTAATCCTCAATATAGGGTATGTATGTTTGTTTAATTTTTTCAAAGTACTATTAAAAAGCTTCAAAATGGTTTTATTTTTTCAAAACATTATGTAAAACTCCCTAAAGACTAAGTGCAAGCCTGATATATTTTGAAATTTTGAAGGCTTATATGATCTCTTGGCTTACTTTTTTCTTTTGAGTATTTGTGAATGTGTTTGGTTATGTATTTTTTTTTTAATAGAAAATTTGCTTGAAATTATATTAGAGTATAATCTCATTTACATTAACAAGGTACTATTCAAAAAAGATATTTCTCAACTGATCCATCAATACTATACTATCGCCAACTAAATAACATATAACTCAAGTCCCTAATGACTCAAAATGAGCTATCCAAAATGGACCATTACACAAGCACTTAAAGAAAGTCAACTACATAATAGTTCATCTCCACAAAGGAGACTATAGACTATGAATCCAGGAACCAAAAATCGAGCCAAATCCAAAAATATAAAAACCTCGGTCTTCAGAAGAGCTTTAGATGGAATAGTGGACCTGCCTTCCCATTTTCCCAAGTATAGTATGTTAATCTGCCTTTTGGACCCAGCAAGGCTTGTTTGGAAAGGTGATCTTCTTCCTTGTTATATTCCCTGAAAATATGATGAAAGGTGATTTCTTGGAAGATTGTAGTCAATACCTTGGTTTTGCACTTCCAGCCTTCAATATTGATAGCACTTAGTTTGCCTTTTTGGTTCATCCAATCTATAATCATCTTAGAGTCCCCCATCAACTCTATCTTTGGAATTTTCCATAGATTTGCAAGTGTTAGTGTTACCCAAGCCCCCAACAACTCCTCTTTAGAGTTTGTACCGACCCCACCATTGATATGCCATCTATAAACATGCAAGTCTAGGATTTTGATGACACCCCCCACTCCACAGATCGATCCACCCCAAATAGAAGCCCCATCAAGATATGCAGTAATGTAATCTACAAACTAGGTGATCAAAATCCTTCTTATAGTGCTCAGTTTTTGAGAATGCGAACAGGAATTGTGCGCTCCTAAAGTCTTATAAGTCACTGCCCACACCGAGGGCACTTTCTCCTTGAATATAACTTGATTTCTCTCAAGCCAAATATACCATCACATGAGTACTGCTAGATTATTGGAGACATTTTTTTCTTTTGCCCATGAGTCAAAAAAATCATTAAAGGAGGTTCTCGCCCACCACAATTTTATTTTAAGCAAGATGGAAATTATGTCCCACACTGTTTGAGTGAAGGAACAATGCACAAACAGATGGTCAATATCTTCAATATTGTTTTTACAAAGAGGGAAAATACCAGGACCCTGCCATCCTTTTTTTTGCAGAACTTCCCAGGATAAAATCCTATTTTCGTCTGCCATCCAAACAAAAAGTTTTATCTTCAGCTGAATGTTCCACTTCCATAATTTTACTTTCCAACCACTCCAGATCGAAAAATCTTGGGTAGATAAGAGTTGAGTATATGTTTTCAACAATCAATTTCCTAGTGGAATCACCTCCCGTCCAGAGGAGAGTATCTTTTGAATCATGGAGCGATACACCAGTGTCATTTAAATTATTGCAATATCAATCCCATTTGGACACTTGGTATCCCGTCAGCCCCAGTTCGACGCTGTTAATCCATGTCTCTAATAAAGTAACTGGATCTTGAGAAACTGATGCTAATGCCAAAATGGTGATTCTTCTTTGAGTTAAATGAGCAATAATCTCTTCCGAGAGGAAAGAATTTGCACCTAAGCCAAGAATCTGATCTCTGCCAATATTTATGAGATGTCTCGAACCTAGGGACCAACTGAGCCAATGAGTTATTACATGAACAGAGCGAACTAGGATAGTCCAAATCCTGGACGCAGAGCAAACCTTATGAGTTTCTAATCTGTACCAGAGTATAACTGTAGTATTTGGAAAATATTTATCCCTTAATACCTTGTTCCAAATGCCTTGCTGCGTTAGAACCCACCAAAGTGTGTTCACATTTAGTGTCGTGTTGAACAATACAAGGTTTCGGAAGCCCCATCCACAATTCTTGTTTGGTCTAGAAAGTAAATCCCATCTGCAAAGGTGAAATTGTTGAGTATATTTGTGTCTATTCCAAAGAAAGTGAAACATCAATTTCCTGATCTTATTTAGTACTGAGCGAGGAATTGATTCCATCCACATCCAGTAAACCGATTGTCCTTCCAGCATTGTTTTTACAAGGATGTATCTACCACCCAATGTAAGCCATCGGTTGCACCATAAGCCTATCCTCTTTGTTATTTTGGCTACCAACCAGTCCCAATCTACCGCCCTATGTGTGCCAGTCTTTAGAAAATATCCCAAGTATCTGAAGCCCGAAGAGAGATCACTAAAGGAATATGGAAGAAGACTCTTGAAAGGAGCAAGTTCGCTATCCAAAAGGCMTGCATAATGAACTATAGTTTTGGATTGATTTATCGTTATCCCAGATACTTTACAAAATAAACAGATAATTTTGTCAATTTCCCACCATTCTTGTGAATTCTCCCTCGTCATAATAAGAACATCATCAACGAACARTAAATGCAAAATCTTATACAGACGAGAAAATTTTATACCTGTAATGATACCTTCACCAAATACATTTTTCAATAATAGATTGAGGCCCTCCATAACTAGGATAAAGAGTAGGGGTGAAAATGGGCACCCTTGATGCAGTCCCCTGCCACTTCTAAAAAAAAAATGTGGCTTCACCATTAATTGTAACAACAAAGGAAGAATATGTCACACAAGCCATGATCCAGTTGGTCATCTAGATCCCAAACCTAGTTGTTATAAGGATTAGTCTTAAGAATTCCCAATCGATACAATCATACGCTTTCCTTAGGTCCAGCTTTAAAACCATGGCTTTTAATTTTTTTTATTCTTTATATTGTGTAAGCTTTCGTGATCTGTTCTGATAGCATCTTGGATCCTCCTACCTTGAAGGAAACCCAACTGTTCAGCAGATAGTGAATTGGAAAGGATCGGTTTGATCCGATTTGAAATGATTTTTGAGATCACTTTATAACACAAATTGAACAAGGAAATCAGACGAAAATCATCGAAGGTAGTTGGCTTATTAGCCTTCAGGATCAAAGTCAAAAATGTTGAATTTAGTCTTCCCAGAATATATCCCATCCTTCTCGTTTCCTTCACCATTTCGAGAAGATCCTCACCAACTATATCAAAATAGAAAGTGAAAAACTCAGATCTATCACTTATTGCCTACACAGATGCAGATTGGGCAGGTTGTATTGATGACCAACGAAGCACCAGTGGAGCAGCGTTCTACTTAGGTGAGTGTTTGGTATCATGGCTAAGCAAGAAACAATCATCAATATCTCTATCTACAACCGAGGCAGAGTATATTGCAGCAACAACATGTTGTACATAGGTTCTTTGGATGAAACAAACTTTGACAGATATATAGGTTGAGTATGATGAACCCATTCCAATATATTGTGATAATATAAGTGCCATCAGTATCTCAAAAAACCCGCTGATGCACTCCAAGACGAAGCACATTCCAATCAAGTATCACTTTCTATGGGAACAGGTTGTAGAAAAGAACATCAGAGTTGAGTATGTGGGCACAAAAGAACAAGCGACAAACATCTTTACAAAACCACTTCCATGGGAAGACTTTGAATATCTTCGCCAAAGACTTGGAGTTATTTCTACTCCAAAAATGAATGCTTTTTGAATGATTTTTGAATGCTTATCTTATATTTCTTAGATGTACACGAGGAAGCACCATAAGAGGACAGTCTATCAGGGGGAGCAGCCCCGGATGGAAAGATACCTTTTCCATTGATGACAAAGGGGGAGAGATTTATCAGATGCAGAGGACAGAGGCATGGTTCCAGGAGGAGCAAATTTATCAAATGCAGAGGATAGAGGCATGGTTCTAGGGGGAACATGAGTGATATGATTTCAGTATTGCATCAGAGTGTTGCCATCAATGCCAAAGGGGGAGATTGTTGATTAAGGTTGGTTGTCATTGACGTCAACCCTTGAAGAAAGACCCATAGCACAAAGGTTTGGGTAATGGACCCAATATTGTTTGATGTAAATATGACTCATTATTGTTTTTTCATTGTTTATAAGAATTAAATATGGATGAACTTCAAAGTGGTCCCCTTATGGTGAAATCCCTCATGGGGAGACGCTTTGTGGAGTAAGAGAACCCATGCTTAATTGTGGAATAATGAGATGAAGGATAGTGAATTTGTTAGGGAAAATATCTTATATGGATAGTGCTTGTCATTTCATTTCCGATGGTATGTGGAACGTCACATAATTCCTCACAGTTAGAGAGTTATGGCCATGAGAAGTTGGAGACCCCAGGTTTAGGTAATGGACCCAAGTTTGTTTGATGGGTAACGGTATGAGTTATGATATATTTTCAGATAATACTATTCTATATGGATAGTACATTTCATGCCATTTCTGGTGGTATGTGGAACATCACATAACTCCTCATGGTTTGAGAGTTGTGGCCTTACGAAGTTGGAGGACCCTCATATGTCATCGAGAAGCCCCAAAAGGTCAAAGTAGTCAAAGTGGTTTAAGAAATTTTAAAAGGTAAATAATAAAGTGAAATGATGAGTGTATTATAATTCAAAGTGACTACAAAATAAATTATTTCAATAATAAATTTAATGGAGAAATTAGAAGTGGACCCAACCCTAAAATAAGGAAAGTGGGCCAAGTGACCTAGAAGATGTTTTTAAGGAAGCTACTTGGAGAGTATAAATAAGAGGCAAGGCTCTCTCAT
>JASDQU010291468.1:0-13697 GCA_032191745.1 Picea mariana | reverse complement strand
CCTATTTCTTAGGAGATGGCACACTAAGAGATGAGGAAAAAAGGAAATACCACCCATGTGTGAGAGAAAACTTTTAAGAGGTGTCTTAGTGGTATAATGCGCAAAGGAATAGGAGATGGGTAGGTTAGATGGTACATGCACGAGAGAAGGAGTAAGCTATAGCTAGTGTGCCACATGTGTGTGAAGGAGGATAAGTAAAGGCGCACTTGAGGAAAAGGAAGGGAGATAATGAGCATGAAACAATGCATTTGGGTGTTTAAGAAGGGTTAGGATGCACGTAGGATAAAATTAGCAACCTAACGCATGTCTAAACTCCTAATTTGGCCAAGTAAATCATGAGTTAGCCAAGGAGGAAATTCGCCCTATTTTTTAGGGATTTCCCTATTTTTAGGAAATTAGTGTTTAAGAGCAAATTAAGGGGAATTTTGAGAAATTGATGCATGGAAAGTGAAATGATGGCGAGGGAGAGAAAGTCAGTTAGAAAATTAATCCTTGATTGGCTAAATCATCTCCATGGATTGCCACCTCATCCTATGCGCCACGGTCCACCTCTTCACTTGATTTAATTCTCATTTAATGCTATGCCTTGGAAAATGTGCCCCTCTTTAATTGATGCCATGTAGATGCCACATCACACTGAAACTTTGCCAAATGTTGGAATCTGACCCTGCCACTTGTCACCTTTGGAGCCCATCACCCCTACTATTTATAGAAACTACTAAAAATACGGTCCAACTCCTAAATTTTAGGAAACTGTCAAAAACATCCAGGATGACTAAGAGAACATCGCCATGTGTCAATTGTCTTAAAATAGACATTGCTAAAAATAGAATGTGCTTGCATGTCAATGATATCATACTCATTAGATTCGACTCTCTGAGAGGATCCCAAATCTGCAATTAGAATTGATGTGTGAGCTTTGGTGCTCCACTTGCTAAAAATGGAAACCTCATGCATTTCGCTCGGAAAAGTACCATCGGGCCCAGAATAATGCAAGGACAAACCTTGTATGTTCGATACTACTCAAAATCATCAACTGAGTCTCTCAATCACTATCTCCTAAAAAGTAGGGACACCTACTGTATGTAGACATCTCTCTCAAATGCATAAGAAACCAAACTATCTCTAACTATGAAACAAAAATAACCATATACTGATCATGTACCTATCTTTGATGGGAACGAACCTATATACTGATCATGTACCTATCTTTGATGGGAACGAACCTATATACTGATCATGTACCTATCTTTGATGGGAAAGAACCTTTGGCAACCACAAGTGCTAAACTCTAAGAAAATCTCTGAATGCGAACCAAAGTAATGCATGTTGGCTCTTAACCCTCAAGATTTTCAAGGGTGAAAATCTAGGGGTTAACATGTTGCTAACTGAATATCATAACTCTGCGAAGAGCTATCTCATCTGAGGGCTGTTGTCGACCCACTCGTCCAACAACCCAACTCAACTCAACTACTGTTCTCGACGATACATGACACAAAGATGTCATGATGAAAATGTGCCCAACCAACTGCATTGCTGCAAAGTTTCTCTAGGTCGCATCAAGTTTCCCAACTCACCCAAGTGCTTCAACTCGTTGCATGGCCACGTGCACTGTCCTGAGTCTGCACAAAGGTGCGTTCACTTCGTCGTAACCCAAAATTGCTCCTCTTCGCGATCATTACTGTGATCAACCTCTGCGATCACTTCTGCGATAAGATCTGTGACAAGTCCTGAGATTGTCCACCTTGCCCAAGTGCTCGATTCACCCCATGAACTTTGCGCTTGGTCTTCTCAAGGTGTGGGCACAGGTCTGTCACGTACTTCTGTCACAAATCAAACCATCCAAGTTTGCACCTAGACTATCTTTATGAAAGGTCAGTCCATCTTACCGAACCACTCACCAAGTTTGCACCAAAATTGTCCTTATGCTGCACCCCACCACCATTATCACCATCACTGTAGTAGACCACACTTCATGCTCTGATACCATCTGTCAAGTTCCCATAGGATGCCTGCCCGAATCTTGCGATCATGCACCTCTTGAGGGTGTGTGACACCGTGACGGTTCTCTCTTAGCTGCTTGGCAACACCAAGGATACTTCGTCCGGACTACGCCTCTTCACCTAGAGCATACCCATACTCCGTTCTAGGCTACAAGCGAGTCAGACTCCTACTCTAGTGCAACTCACTTGTATACTTAGACAACTTGTTAACAACTTAACACTTAGTCACTTAAGCATACATGCATGAACATGCAAAACAAAGAGAACACTTGTGAAACAAACAAGAGACACACCTATATAGTGCGGGTGACACAAGACGTGCCTAACACCCAACTAAGTCTTATTATTGTGAAACAGTTACAATATGAGCACTATTGGCTCAATTTACAACTTGGGCAGAGTCGCACGACTCGCCTCAGCTCACCAAGACACTCATACACAGATTCATCACCCTAAAACTCCTCTGTCGCAACAACTTTCATAAACTCCCCGGCACGCCTCAAACGTACGCCCACCACAGACTCACTGTCTCTTCTCTATCGCAAGATTTCACACAGACATGTGGTTTTGTCTCATAGCATGCCTCAACCATACCTACAACAAGACTTCCCCAAACTCCAAAGTCGCCCTGCCTGTTGCTAGACTCAATCCAAAGAAGGTCGCCCCAACTCTGTCCACATAATCACCTCAAGGCAGCACAAGTTCTCTTGTGTGGAGCAACCTGGATTTTTGAGGGAGCTCGCCCCTCCTTGTCCAAATCTGCCTTAGAACTTTGGTGTCGATCTTGCCCTCTTCATCTATGCTTTCTTGGTTGTGTGCCTCTATTCTTTTATATGGACTCCAAACATCACCTTCGCGAATAGTTGCGTCCTTTGGGTGTTTCGCGCCCCTTCATGGACCAATGCACCCTTTCACGGATTGACGTGCCGAAATGAACCCATGCGCTCGTCAGCCTTCGTGTCCCTTGGGATCGATGCGCCCCATCCTTGGGTGCACATATCTTGCCGACGCACCCCAACTTATTTGATGCGCCCAGTCTTGTGCATGCGCCTTGTTGAGYCGACTCGTCGTCTGACCCGACGTGCCTCTTCTCTTGGTCGCTTCCATCGYATGCTTCGCCTCATGCTTGGGAAAGCCCCTTGGCATGTTCGCGTGCCCAAGGTGCCCACTTGCCCAACCAATGCGACTCTTGGGTGYTGGAGCAACCCCAAATTTCGTCCCCTTGAGGACTTCGATGAGGGTGTCCGTGCCCTTCTAGCCGAGGACCTTATAGGTAGCTATATAGGAGGCCTTAGACTTGATTGTGTCTTGTGCTAAGAGTCCTTGAAGTTACTAGGGAAGCTTTCGTTGTGTTGGATTTATCCTTTACTGAAACGAGAGAAATTGTTGCCTAGGTGACAGTGGGAACACTTCTAATGTTCCACTTATTTTGTACCTTGTGAAGGCTTTGCACTAGGGTGCAAGATTGTGTGATAAAATTTTGGCATCGTTGTTGGGGAGAATTGAGTCATTCTCCTTGGAAATCCAAAGTCTATACTTCAACCTTATTGATGAGTATACACCAAAGCCTGACGTAGTGTGCTCATCTGGTGACTCTATTACAAGAGAACCCAAGAGTTGGAAGTTCCAATCAAAGACTTTTTTGTAGATATGCTAATCCTCCAAAGGTCTATAAAAGAAGAATTCCCCCATATTCTCTTGTGATAAGAATTGTTTTCAATAGTCCTCCAAGAGTAACTCCAATCACTTTACAACCATGGGTTACCAATGCCTACAAGGCCCTAGACATGTCTGGAATTCAAGGTTACCCTCATAATATGCCTGATAGATTTGATAAGTGGTTACCTAAGTTTTCTGGCAACAATGTCATTACCGCTGAAGAACATTTGTCCTCATTTTATGCTGCTTTTGAACATCATCTTGTCCCAAATGAACAAGGATGTAGTTATGAAACTCTTTTCTATATCTTTGGAAGAAAATGCAAGATCATGGTATAATAGTCTTCTTGAAAAGAGTATTGAGTCTTGACAAACCTCCCATGATGCCTTCATGAAAAGATGGGTGATAAGAAAAGATGGTAGATTAATGCTAACCCAATTCCATGATATTAAAAAGAAGGATAATGAAACTATAAGAGAATTTGACCAAAGGTTTGGAAAACTAGTAGAACAAATCCCTGATGATCTTAAGCATGGTGCCATCCTTTTACAATACACTAATGCCTTTGATGGGTAATTTGGTTTCATGTTAAGAGACAAGTTCCCAAAGACTCTCGAGGAAGCCCAAGAATGTGTTGGTAAAATCGACGAAGAAAACATGATGGCTTCCAAGGTAGAGCCCTTTAATGCCCCTTGGGATAAGGCTGAGACCAAACCTAGGACTATGAATAATGTCGATCCTATGCTAGATTCTGTAATGGCTGTAGCTCAAAAGTTTGACCAGATGACAACTCAGTTCTTACAAACCCAAGCCATCCTCCTGAAAAAGGTAACCATTTTGGGAAGGGAAAGGGCTGAACAACAAAATTTTCCTCTTAGGCCTCAATACAATAACAATCGTCAACCTAGAGGAAACAAGGGGTGGAATAGAAATAGACCTCCTCTTAAGCAAAGAGTCCCTAACACCCATGCCCTTTATGATATGGTCAACCAAGAAGGAATCCCTTGGTGTTTACCTTGCATTGAGGCACACAGGGAATGGAATTGCCCTTTAAACTAAGAATATGAACAAAATGAAGATCTTAATAACTATGAATAATCTTGTTGAAGAATTGGATCCTATATATACCATATGTAGGGAGACTTACACTATCACTAGTGAGCAAATGGAATTAATTAAGAAAAAGAGATGTGTTGCTAATATAATAGCTAGGTTGGAGATTTTGAATGCCATGGATGAAGAGTCTAAGGATAAACTCAAGAAAGAAAAGTACTTGCAATACACTAGAAGAAATAAAACACATGAGGCTTCACAACCCAATGACTCCGAACCACCTGTAAGGAAGAGGAGTAGATACCCTTTGCCTTTGGATACCAATCCTACTCCTCCATCAACATCACATAAGAATGATGATGTGCATTTGAATGTTGATGTGACGAACATTTTGGCAAAAGTCATTGTTCTTGTTTTGCTCATTGAATTAATCAAGATCCCCTCACAAATGGATAAGGTAATAAAGTTTTTGAAATTTGAGGATGAACTTGAGGACCTTCCTATTGTATTGCAAACCATGAATTATGATAGATAGAATGGAGGGCATGACCTTCTTTATCACTTTGGTAGTGAATAACCTCCTTCTCTATAATTGTATGTTAGATTTGAGAGCTTCCACCAACGTGATGTCTTTAAAGGTCATGAACCAATTAGGTTTGAAAATCACAAGACCATATAGGAATGCATGCAATATTGACTCAAGAGCAATCAAGATCTGTGGTCTTATTAAGGATTTGAAGGTTCTTCTAGCTGCATATCCAAATATCTCTCTCTTAATGGATGTTGTGGTCATAGATGTGCCGGATGCTTGGGGAATGTTGTTATCTAGAAAATGGGCTACAACTTTGGGGGGTAGCATTCAAATGGATCTATCTTATGCAACCATCCCGACTTATGATGGAACCTTCGTCACTCTTTATAAAAGACCCATTGTGAGACACCAAGTAGAAGATCTTAAAGCTCCTTTGAATGAGTTGATATGGGAGGATGAGGAATTTGGCGACTTGGGTGTTTTTACGTATTCARTAGTGCCAACGAAGGAAAAGGATTAGTATAATAAGAAGTCTTTTGAAGACATTGAAGAAACCATCATTGCAACACCGGTCCCTATAAGTCTGATTATTCTCAAGACTTTGCCATCTTCCCATTTGCATCTGAGGATAACATTGATGGTGTTCTTTCACCAAAGGGCACACATGATAATGAGCAAGCCTATTTCCTAGAACACTTTGACATTAAACCAACTAAAATCATAAAGGGGCAAGGCTTAACTAAGATGTCGACTAAGGGAAATGAGAGAGCCTTGGAATTAGGTGAAAATTACCTAGCAAATCTTGTCTTCAATGAGTTGGAAAATATGAGTGGTATTTGGATATCATTTATTACTTGAAGAATCTATCATGTCCTAACCACTTATTCGATCATAAGTGAAGAGCTTTGAGATTAAAAGCCATGAGATTTTGTTTGAACTAGGATGGTCTTGGCTGGAGAAACGTTGATGGAATAATCCTTAGATGTGTCAACAAGGAAGAAGCCAACAAGTGTTTCCATGGCTAGAACCAACTGGATTTTCCCATGTTTGCAGTAGGAGTAAATGTCTCCTCATAGTCAATCCCTTCCTTTTGAGCAAAGCCCTTTGCGACCAGTCTTGCTTTGTGTTTGTCAAGCATCCTATCTGCTTTGTACTTGGATTTATTGACCCATTTGCAGGTAATGGGTTTCTTTCTTATATGTAGCTCTGTGAGAACCTATGTTTGATTCTTCATCAAAGTCTCATGTTCAACTTGCATAACCTTTTTCCATTCCGAGCTACCTTTAGATTTTTCGTAATCTTGAGGCTCAAAAGAGTTTTGAAGCTTAGTCACCAAAGCATGATCCACCGTACAAGATGTCTTACATCTTTTTGCTCTACCTTCTTGGTTCATATCAGGTAGTTCATCCTAGTGAACATCAACATAGGTACTGTACCACAATTTTGGTCTCTTCTTCTCCATATGCAAATTAGGGCCTGATGTCATGCTAATTTGAGGAACCTGCAACAACATTTTGACTAGAAAATTCATGAGGACCATCTTGATGATGATCCCTATCTTGCATCTATGTATCACCAGCCATATTACCTTCATTTCCAACAATTTTCGGATCTAATTTTTGCTCCGTTGTTGCCTGGAACAACCCTGCCCTTTTATCAACTACCATATCACAACTAAGACATGCTATGTTAGTCTCAACATCAACCAACTTATAAACTTTATGGTTGTCACTGTACCTTGTGAGCGCATTTTCTAGCGTTTTGCATCGAGTTTGGTTCATTTTTCTTTAGGAACCCAACATATACCACTGAACCAAAAACTTTGTGATCACTGACTTGGTGTATTCGTCCATACCATGCTTTTTTCTGGAGTTTGCTTGTGTACAGATTTTGTTGGAGACCGGTTGAGAAGATAAACTGATGAGTGTACTGCTTTTTTGGAATACTTGTAAGGAACAAACTTATTCTCTAACATACTCCTAGCCATTTCCATAATGGTATGATTTCGCCTCTCTTCCACTCCATTTTGTTGTGGAGTGATCCGGATTGGATCATTATATTGTTTGTCATCTATCTCGATCCTTTCAGAGTGGAAAAATTTGGAGGAATCAACTTGCAGGGCCATTTTAGTGACAGGTTCCAGTTTGGAAAATTGGGGTCCGAAACCTTCCGGGGCCATTTTGAGGCATCAAACGACATCTAGGACCTTGTGACGCTATTCTACACATCGAGACTTTTCCAACAGTGCAAAAGTCGTGCCNAGGGCCATTTTAGTGACAGGTCCCAGTTTGGAAAATTGGGGTCCGGAACCTTCCAGGGCCATTTTGAGGCATCAAACGACATCTAGGACCTTGTGACGCTATTCTACACATCGAGACTTTTCCAATAGTGCAAAAGTCGTGCCAATCGGAGATCATATGCAAAAGTTATGCCTCTTGCAAGTTGACCTACCGTGTTGACCACCATGGTGCGAGAGGATGCCATGTGAGCCCCCATTACTCATGCATATGGGGCTAGCCACATGAGGGATTTCAAGAAGATTCAAGAAGGTTCAAAACCGTACCACAATTGAGGGTTGAGGAAGTCAAAAACCTATCGCTAAATGGCTATCGGGCTATGTTAAATACCGGGCCACTAGGAGGAGAAGGGGTTCCATTCTTTTTCATTGTATTTTGTTCCATAGCTGAGAGTGGTATTCTGTGAGCATAACAGAGGAGGAGAGATTTTGTAGCAGCCATACAGGCCACATGTCAAAGGCAACTCCACAGAGAGTGCATCTTTCTTTGTACTTGCATCATTTCTATACCAGAGAAAAGAGAACAGAGCAACCTTACCTTCTAGTTGGGTTTTCTTCCGTATTGGGTTTCCCAGGTCATATCTTGTGTTTATTTGTGGATGGTGTGATTGTATTTTACTATTTTCTATTTTCCGCATTTTATCTATTTTATGCATAAGCAGAAAATCAGTAACTAAGTATTCTGAGGTCTGAAGGAAAAATTACCGTAATAGTAAAGATTTCAGCATTTTATTAGATCTGTTGTGACGAACTGTTCCAGTGGAATATCCACGGCAGTTTACAGATCATGGAGTGTAGGATGTGGTATATCGATAGTGACAAGACCAAACAGCCTTCAACAACCAAATAGGCGTTCTTGTAACTGTAATGTATCATATGCATGATAGAAAGCATAACAACAAAGCATCTTTTCATTGCCTTGCTCTCTTTCACAGAGCATTGTACAAAACATTTACACAATTATACAACCACTATTACTTTTTAAATTGCTTTGTGCACATTTTATTCATTTGTTTACTTCTTTTTTGTTCATGCTTCTACACCCATAATTTAATCAGTCCAATCTGTTTAAGTTGTCGTCCGATTTGCATCCTGGAATCTGATCACTTATATATAGACTTGTGGGAAGAAGACTATGACCAAGCAATTGTTTACCTCATCTATAACTGATTAACGATAGTTTAGGTCATTTCTTGCTATGTTTTTGCTAATATTATGGGTGCGGCGAGGTGAAGTCACTTTACACTATAGATTTGGTGGTCTGGTAATTTTCTTTTGTAATGGAAGAGGTGTGGTAGGTGGGGGGATAGAAGAACCTGTCCAGCATTGCTTGAAACCTTGTGCACTTTTGCATAAATTGGAGGAGTGCTCGTTTCTTGAAATGATTCCCTTTAATGAAAAGAAGAATAACAATCAAAGCTAATACTTTGATTGATGATTGTATGTTGATTTGCTTCAGCTTTACGTTCATTGTTTGGCAGCATGCAGCTGCAATTCAAGTAGTAAAATGCAACTCTATTGTGTTCCATGGAACAGATATGCTTCAGGATTCCGTTTTGCTGGCGACTATGTTGATACCAGGTGTCGTGATTTCATTGGTAGGCGAGAAACAAAGATAGCAGCAATTGATGCATTATGTTATTCTGGGGAGGGACAATTCAAAGAACAAAAACTTACTCGGTATGCCATATATTTCATGTTTCTTAGTCAAAATGTTTTCACTGAAAAGTTCTCTTGTTCCTTGTTTGGTCTTGGTTCACTATGGATTTTTGAGCTTATTGAACATCAATTCAATTTTATTTCTATTATAGTATCTTCAGCAATTAAATACAACCATGCATTAACACTTAAGAATAGATGACTGATGTCAACTTTCAAGGGATAATAACCAGTATAGCTTTGCATGGAATTACATGAACCAACATAAGAGGAATTCTCTCACTTGTGGCTGTTGAAAAAAACTATTCTGAGCTTCATGAGATTATTTGTTTGCATGCATGTTCTGGAATGCAACCCAACATTAAACCTGGATACTGCCCCTTACCAGCATGATGGTTTTGAAGTTTGAACATAACATCCTTGCTACAATCGCAAATGTGTATTAGAGATGGAACAACAGTGTATTGTTTGTAAACATATATGATAATTTGTTCACACTAGCTATTTCTATTATTGCCTAGAAAGGGAAAAAATGTCTTGTTATGTTGGCCTTATGGTTGCTTATTGTTTGTATGTGGAACTTGGACCTTAAAGGGTGTCCTGGTGGGTTTGTGGCCTTGGTAAGTGTCGTTTTTGAAGTATAATGACCTGATCTAGAAATGGAACAGGGGCATATCACAGAATTCATGCTGAAATTTATGCAAATAGAGGTGATGAGGACAAAACAACTTAGTCACTACATAGGATTCAGTGAAGAATTGGAAAATGATGCCAATTAAATAGATGACGATTATTGGYGCTTTGAAGTATGGAAAAGATACTGCCACTGGAGGCATGTTATACCATTACGTGAATGACGTTACAAGTAACCAAATACAACAAGCTGTTGAGGCCTTTGATGATATCTGTGTAGAGCACAACTGTATCTTACTGTTTTTGTCCCCTTGTTCTCTCTATGCATAGGTGATAGGCTATAGCTTGTGTTGTTTCAAGAAACTTTCATACTAAAATGACTGAATTTTAAGGGAAAAACATAGACAGGGCAAGTAGGATGTAGCAGATCCAAAATCAAACTATTTGATTGCATGGATGACTTTACCCTGATCGATTGTAGAAAATGAATTTAAGAATTATTATAGATGTGATGGATGTCGAGATTGAAGGGTGCAACAATATTTGTGATTCAAGAACTGAGAAAGGATGGGGGAGATGAAGCATGTTAGTGACAATTAGCAAACATTAACAGTTACATTTTTTGGTTGAGTGAAGACATAATAGTTTTATGTCTAGTGAAATGTTGGTTGGGCTATTGGGTCAAGTCCAATTGAGATGATTTTATTGCAACTGGAATAGTATTGCATACAATTAACATATAACAGAAAGCCAAGCTAAGGAATATAAATTTTATATGAGCTAGTGCATCCTTCGCATAGATACAATAGATATTGAGGTATAAGTCTATTGTGTTGACAGGGCTATTGAAAGATCAATAATTGGGTGGTGGGACAAATTGTGAGGGGATTTGTTGCATATGCTAATTGGTTTGATTCTCTTATGGTGTGCTTATGAAAGGGACCTACCTATGGATTGATTATTTTATTTAAAGTTGTCACACCTATGGATTGATTATTTTATTTAAAGTTGTCACACCTATGGATTGGGCTTTAGCAACCACCTGTCAATAAGTTTGGCCAATAAATTAGTCTGTTGTTGTAGGCCTTAAGATACACAGAGKGAGAAAAATGACTGAAACTTGATATGATCTCCATCATATGTTGTAATTTGTAAACGAAGGTAACAATGATAGGACATGAATCAAGTCAAAATCTGAAGCTCTAATATCAATCATTGAAGCAGGTGTGTGATATCATATACTGCTTGAATGCAATTGTAAACTATCCATGATTATATACTCCCTTCATTTCAAACAACATGGCAAGTCATTCAAGTAGTACAGATACTGTGCCATTTCACCTAGAGGAAGTTTGTTACAACTGTGCAATTTATAACTTTTAGAACATAGCTGAACTATGTCGTTAAGATATTAGTATTCTAATAATAGAACAAATCTCAGAGCACATGTGTGTGCTACATGTTTTTATTGTTATCTTTTTAGCTCGGGAGGTACTCCGCATGTTTTGTCTTGTATGCGGATATTACCTTATGTTGACACTACTAGGCACTTAACTTTGTAATGGGTTTTTATAAAATTGTAAAGTGGTTCTTTTATTAAAGTGACTTTTTAATAGTGTACCTTCTAATTTTAAAGTGACTTTATTTCATAAAGTGCACTTATGTGATAAAGTGAAATGTACTTTAATATTTTAAGTGATTCATTTTGGAGGGAATGAATCATGACCCTTGATCTTGCAAAAGGCAAGATTAGATCTTGGCCTTTGGATTTAGGGTTGAGGAAGGTGAAAAGACACTTTGGAGGGAAAATATCATTTTCAGATTTATAAAAGAATGCATTGGGTAGTGTGCAAGACACGAGGAGATTGAGAGAGAATTTTCGAGTAGGCTTGAGAGAGAAAAAATAGGGCAGCATAGAGGGCACATTTCCCAAGACAAAGTGGACACAAATCCCAAGGGAGTATTTCTGTTTTGTTGCTGAGTTGATTTTCTGCTGTTGGAGGCGGTACTGTACGGATCCGTACAGTTCGTATAGCAAGAGGAAAAGGGCACAGAAATTGAGGCGGGGATTGTCACAGTTTTCAAGGCTGTTTTGCTGTTGCTGGGCCATACAGAACAGTCCATACAGCAAACTGTTTGCATGTTTTTCGAGGTGCTGCAATTCTGGGTGGGCCGTACAGCAGTACAGGCTTGGCACGGAAATCAAGGCAGATTTGGTGGGACAGTTTGGGTGCTGTAAGTGGTTTTTCTCTTGGCTGGAAATGTGATTTTGCTGCTGTTATGTACTTTCCTGAAGCTGAATAATAAGATCTCTCTCTTTCTCTCATTGGGTTTTCCCAGATTGGGGTTTTTCCTACCATTTGCCTAAATTTCTGAGTTATTCATGGGTGATTGAATGCTGTTCATTGTGTTTATTTACGCTGAATAATTACTTAGCAATGTGTATTTCTGCTTATGGAAATTTCTGAATGTGGGTTTTAGACATTTTAGAGTTCATGCAAGACAATTATCTCTAGGTTGCTAAGTGTATGACAGAATATTAGCTTGCTGATTTTTGTCATTAAAATTTACATTTATGCCAGACGGTGGTGTGAGGGACAATATCCACCATTGGCTTAGGGATTAGCTAGGTACCTGTCTACCTCCCTCATCCATCCACAAAAAAACCAAAAAATAGATTAATAAATTTCATTTTCTAGCATTTTTATACTTTCTTTGTATTTTGGAAATTGTATACATATTTCTATTTTGAGCATTTTGTAAGTTTTTTGCAACTTATTTCAGAAATTTCGATTTCCAGCCATACATATGAGTCTAGGATTTCCATTTTAGACTTTGAACTAGACTAGGATTTTTTTTATGCTTGCTGGAAATGTTCTTTAGATTTCTGCATTAAGTTTTTTGCAACTTATTTCAAAAATTTCGATTTCCAGCCATACATATGAGTCTAGGATTTCCATTTTAGACTTTAAACTAGACAAGGATTTTTTTTATGCTTGCTGGAAATGTTCTTTAGATTTCTGCATTTCCAGCACTATACTTAGTTCAGAAATTACATTTCCAGCCTTGCTTAGTGAAATAGGTCCCTCAAGCTTGATCATAGACTAGGTTAAATCAAATTTTATGCATGCTGGGAATTACAATTTAGGTTTCTGTTGGTGAATTTTGTGCATTTTCAGCTTTCATTTATTTCACATTTTCTTTCCAGCATGGCATTTTGGCCTAGGAAAATCACTTTTGCATCTTAAGTAGGCAAAACTTAATTTTAAACATTCTGGAATTGATTTCGTTTTCTATTTTTAACTCATTGTAATTTCCAGCAATTAGTTTATTGCTTGAAATTTCATTTACAGATTTGTTTTTTGAGTATAAAAACATCATTTTCAAATCCAAGTAGACTCATTTACTTAATTTTCTGTATTTTGGAAATTAATTTTGATTTTTGTTTTATATTTTATGCTTTTTTAGCACTAAATATAATTCAGAAATTTACATTTCCATATTACGTTTGAGTCTAAAAATCACATTTCCAGATCTTAATTTAGGCTCATTTCATGGACATAGTAGTCTGGAATTAATTCTTTTGATTTCCAATATAAATTTCTTCATTTTACTCGTATTTAAAGCAGAAATTTACATTTCCAGATTGCATTCGAGCATTTAAGCTTGCATTCTATACTTTACTTCCACTGAAATTTCACATTTTCTTTGCAAATCTGAAAGCAATAATCATTATAACTTCACATAAATTCAGATTTGATGCAAGTCTAAACACAACACTCATACCTATCCTTCACTAGACTTGCACCTACCTCATTTGTAATCTGAAAAGTTAAAACATACTCATTGGATACACTAAACC
>JASDQU010291467.1:4122-14418 GCA_032191745.1 Picea mariana | reverse complement strand
ATAGAAGGAAGAGGTTGATCAAGACCCGCATACCCTTGGAATTCCTATTATAATGGTTTCTTAAGTCTTTACAGCCTCCTATTTTGAAGCATGTTGCTACATCCGGGGTTACATATGAGGAAGAAGAAATCTTCAAATCCCAAAACTTATATCTTATATACGATCAGTCTAGGATTTTATACGAGATTTTTCTAGATGCACCGAAGTCAAACTATGACCATAGTCAAAATTTTGGACCTCATGCCGATGGCATTGTAGGTTCCGCCAATGTGAAATCCACAGACTCGGTGACAAGACATTTGAAAGAGTTGTCTCTAAAATAGTCTACAGGAGGGCCAACTTCATCTGTGTCTTACAATCCCACTTAGTCAGCAGATGTACATTCTGTGAAATCGTCAACCGACCCAAATGGTAACCAACAACCAAGCAGGAATAAGAAGAAAGGATGTAATAATAAATGTAAGGGTGGGAAGAATAATACTAAACTCAAGGACAATGGTAATAATGAGAGGATGAATAATAATGCTAGTGATGGCAAGAAACAAAGGCATAAGGTGAAATTTCACTATAATATTTGTACAAACGATCACCTTACTCATTTATTCCCCAAACTAGAGGAAGTTGTGAGGCTCTTGTCTCTACCACCCGTTGTGCTAACGAATCCTTTCCCACATAACCAACACATGGCCTCGAGCTCCTCAAATGCCGGAAATGTGGTCGATGGAAGTCAAAACCCACTGACACAAGACGGTGATCGTTTATGCATCAATATGGTCAATTCTCAGGTTAATGTATCCACTCGGTCTTGCAATTATAGTTCTCCAAAAAGTGTACCTCGTCTAGAATATCCTCCTCCTCCGAAGATGTCCTTGTAGATTGGAAAACTAGAGCCACCACCTCGTATTCGGAAAGGAGTACTCAAGCTCTCTATGCACAATCCAAATGCTAGAGCCACCCAAAATTACTCTATTGTTGAGGACCTGGGTCAAACCCCTTGTGTGATGTCGGCCCTGGAGGTACTCTAGATGTGTCCTTCACAGAGAAATGTCTTTCTATCTACGTTAGGAGCTCTAGACCCTAGTGGCTTGAAAGTTACCAAGTTTGACGTCATAGATGTGAAGCCTCGCTTTCCTTACCATGTGGCATTCCAAATCCATGTGGGTTACTTGAAGTATACCATCAAGCATGAAGTTGTTGATGAAGGCGTTGCAACATGTGTGATGTCCCTGATCTATTGGAAAGCTCTCATATCTCCAACTCTCTCTCAGTCTCTGACCATATTGAATTCTTTTGACGGTCATTCATTCCGCCCTCATGGTATTCTTCTTTCCTTTCTAGTCTAGTTAGGTGGGAAGACGGTAGAGGTGGATGTCGAGGTGGTTTATGTGCCCCTCCATTATAACTTGTTACTAGGACGCAATTGGACTTATGCTATGACTATCGTTGTATCATTCATCTTACACACTCTTTGTTTCCATCACGATGGGAAGATCATGATGCTGGAATAGTTATCCTTTGTGTATGTTATCCCCAGTGCATTTTCTCGATCGTCGATCCCAGTGGTCAACAATTCTTATTCAGAAACTGATAATATCGACGTCAGAATGTATTCATCCCCATGTTTACCCAATGTCTATTAGGGTCGTTTCGTCAGATAGGTTTGTTCCTTTCCGCACTTCATATTTTAACGATCCTTGGACCCTACCTTCCTTGACTGCATCTTGGGAAGGTCAGTTTCATGCTGGAATGGCCATGCCACTATCGACAGTGGAGATAGTGTATCAATTTGTTCTTGACTCTTTTGTTGATCCCGATCCTATTACCTCATAGATAGACGAGGATGATACTGTTCTTAAGCTTGTGTGGGCCACTTCGTCATATTGTTCACATGACTGAATCGATGAGACTTTTCCCTTGGATGAAGCTATCATTGAGGACATGAATGGTTCTTACAAACCTTGGGATGATATGCATCATTGCTCTTATTTTCTCCCAGATCTTGCTAGAATAAAAAAAGGTGACTATCGACCTACTCTGAGTGAGATAGTCGATCAGGCCGTAGTTCCACTTGATACGCATGAAATTTATGCTGAAGGAAATATGGAGAGTATCTCTCCTACCATCACGATTGATATCTCTCATACCCCTGGCAATATTGAAAATGTACACATCGGTGTAGATTGTTCACGAGAAGAAATCCTGATCTACACTGATCTCTTCAAAGAATTCCGCGATGTATTTTCTTGGTCATATGAAGAGATGCTAGGAATTGACCCTCGAATTGTCGATAATGAGATTAAAACTTACTCGGATGCTAAGCATGTTCGACAACATCTTAGAGCTTTCAATCCTCAGAAGGCCCCTGCTATCAAGGAAGAGGTAGAGAAACTTCTTAATGTTGCCTTTATCTACCCGGTTCCCTTGAATAGATGGGTATCCAATATCATTCCTATGAATAAGAAGCAAGGAACCATCCATGTATGCATGTACTTTAATGACCTAAACAAATCATGTCCTAAATACAGCTTCCCAACACCTTTCATCGATCATATTCTCGACGAGTGTGCGGGAAGCAAAGTTTTTTCTTTCATGGCTAGATTTTTAGGATATGACCAAATTTAAATTAAACCCGAGGATCAACATAAGATGACATTTATTTGTCCTTGGGGTAATTTCGCATACCGGAAGATGCCTTTTGGCCTTAAAAACGTTGGAGCAACCTTCCAACATGCTATGACCTTCGCATTCCACGATATTAAGCATATAGTCGAAGCTTATATTGACGATCTTGATGCTCAATCTCGTAAGAGAGTGGATCACCCTAAGCATCTTTGAGTAGTTTTTGAAAGATGTCGTCATTATAGAATCTGGTTGAAGCCTAATAAATGCATATTTTGCGCTAGTTTTGGACGTATTTTAGGATTTTTAGTCTCTAAGACCGAGATCATGGTAGATTCATTAAAGGTTGAGGAAATACTTCGATTTCCTCCCCCGCGCACTATTCGACAAATTCAAGGTTTACAGGGAAAGCTAACATTTTATGTCAGTTTATAGTAAATTATTCCAATATTACTAAGTGTTTCATGCGTATTTTGAAGAAGGACACCCCTTTTATCTAGGATAAGTGAGCCCAAGAATCCTTCGATGCTTTGAAGAAATCCTTGATATCGACGCCTCTGTTGAAGTCTCTGGATTACAGTAGAGATTATTCTATTTATGTCTATGCGTCTGAAGAGACAATTAGTATGGTTTTGGTTTAGGAGGATGATGAGCTTCGCGATCACGTCATCTACTATCTTAGTCAAAACTTAGTCGATCCTGAGCTCAAATATTCTCGCGTTGAAAATCTAGCTTTGGTTGTTGTCCACACAGTCCAACGATTACACCATTATATATTTCTTTGCAAAAATACGATGGTTTCTGATGTGAATCCACTTCAATATGTCCTTACCAAGTGTATCACAGGGGGAAAATACAATAAATGGATTGTCATTTTACAAGAATTCGATCTCTATTTTGGTTCTGTGAAATCCAAGAAATCACTAGTCTTTGCAGAGTTCATATCCATCTTCCCATGATTGGATGAGGATGTTATTCATGTTGATTCTTTTGTGGATGAACACATTTTACTTGTCTCGTCGTCTGACCCTGGTAAGGAGACATTGTTCTTTATCTTCAAACTTTGCATTTCCCTCAGCATCTCTCGCGAGATGATTGACGACATGTACGATACCAAGATAAGAATTACCTTTTCATCGGTGACACTCTGTATCATCGAGTAATAGACAATATCCTACATCATTTTTTAACTCAAGAAGAAGTCGAGTCAGTTCTAAACGATTTCCATAGTGGGGCTTATGGTGGTCATTTATTTGGGCTTCCGACAACCCATAAAATTTTGTGAGCCAGTTATTTCTAGCCATCTATCTTTAAAGACTATTTTGAAGTGGTTAATAAGTGTCACACTTTCTAGGTGTTCACTCAAAAAATGTGTTCGCATCCAGCCCCTCTCCATCCAGTCATTACCATCGGTCCCTTCACCAAGTGGGGGTGGAATTTTTGGATTGTAACCAGACTTCGGCTGGGGCGCATCAACAGATTATCATGGCCATAGAATACTTTACTAAGTGTTTCAAGGCCATGCCTATAGTTAAATCCAATGGGAATACTATCTTCTTATTCATATTCAATCAAATTATCACCAAGTTTGGAATCCCGAGTGAGATTTTCACTGATCATGGAAATCACTTTCAAAACGAAAAGATGGAAGAGCTAGAATCTAATATGGGGTTTAAGAATGGTCATTCTTCCCCTTACTACCCCCAAGAAAATGGATAGGTACATGCCGTCAACAAGTCTCTCAAGACCATTTTGCAGAAAACTATCAGCCATAATAAATCTAACTGGCATATTATGCTATATCCCACACTTTGGGCATACCGAACCTTGGTCAAGACTGCCACTAGATTTTATCCTTTCCAGTTACTACACGGTTTGGAGTCGATCTTACCTATCGAATGCAAAATTCCTTCTCTTATATTGGTATTCACGCTCCTCCCTGACACTTCCAATCTCAAGCGACACCTGGTACACCTAGAGAACCCTGACGAACAGTGTCGAGATGCTTCTACGACTATCGAAGAAAATAAGAGATGTATCAAAGTCCAATACAATTATTTTGTCTATCCTCGGTTGTATGTTGAGGGGGACTTGGTCCTTTTATATGATCAATCTAAAGAATCGTTGGGGGAAGGAATGTTCAAACCCATGTGGCACGGTCCCTATATCGTGCGATGTGTTTTACAAAATGGATCCTATGAATTAGAATATTATGAGGGGAACATGTTGGTCGAGCCTAGGAATGGGATCTGCTTGAAAATATATTATGCTTGAGCCCCAAGCTTGGGAGTAACTCTTTTTATACTAATGTAATTTAGTGTATATATCTTTTCCCTTTATTTTTGTCTTCAACTTGCTTATCGAGTTTTCCCTTGGTTGGCAGATGTCAACGGAGTCTCCGGTCTACTTAGGATTCATAAACGGAGCCATCCGTCATACATGGAACTTGGCTTCCACTGCTTGGGTGGTTTACTCACCCAAAGGTCTACTGGTGTCTTAAGGTTGCGTATGACTAGGGCCATCCATGAATAATGTGGCCAAATATAACGTCGTTATAGAACTTTTGTGCGATGCCATTTCACATGGTATTCACTCTTTGGAGGTTAGCCTGGATTCCCAGTTAGTATTATGTCAGTTGAACGACAGTTACCATATGCACGACCCTAAATTACACCTATTATTCCTACAGGTACGCCTTTTAGAATGACAATTTGATTTTATTACTTATCATCACATACCTAGGAGTTCTAATTATGTATCTGATGCTTATGCTAATTTCATTTTAGATTGGCATTTGTCACATAACTAAAGCAAATAAAACATTATCATCAATGTACACATTGTAAGTAAATCTGAAGAATCATGTTTTATATATATTTCAAATATGATGTTTATAGTACAAAATTGGGGCCAACACCCTCAATACACATATACAAACGATAATACAAAATTCATGACATCTACGCATGTGGCGCCAGATGTGTGTCATGACAACAAACTACGACGTTTAAGAGATGTTGAAAGAATTGCACACAATCTATGGGCACGCCAACCACCTGTCGCTGCATAGCCTTCGACAGATCCTCTACCTGAATCATCAGAATCCTATGTGTCAAATGAGACAGGTTTCCCTGCACATTTTGAAAGACTCTCTCTACTTCTCCTCCCACCACCTCATCTCCCTGGTGCCTTCAACAACGTCGTGGAAGCCCGTTAGACCATCGTTGACCTATGTCTGCATCACATACATGTCTAGTTAGTGCTTAAACATCATCCAAACATATTTTTGTTTTCCTATACAAAAAACTGAAATATTTAAAAACTTTGACATACTTATGTCCCTGTAGGTGGTCCCTAGTGGTAATGGCATGTCAGGGTCCCCTCTAAAGTTGATCCCTACATAGGGGTAGTCATCCAAAGAAATGACCTTCTGTCTCCACTAGTAAAATAAATCATTGTTGTAGGGTGTGGGCACCCTACCTCCCCCCTTCCGTCTCATAATCTTAGTCCATCGTTCCATATCTGGATCACGAGGTCCTCGAGGAATGATCTCAACTCTAGGTCCCAAACCTGGAACCCACTCGAAGAAAAATCTACACAAGATAAAAGCGAACCTGAAGTTCCTCTTATCACCCTGGTTTCATTCTGTCAATTGGCTCTTCATATTATCCAGTAGTGAGGTGCACCAATTGTACATTGTGGGTCTCAAACACTCTATGGAGTAGAACATAAGTGAGCTCGATGTCTGGTGGAACAAATTCGATCCTGTGATCTAGGTCAAAACGAGGACAACAATATTGAGGCTTATATTGTTTATCGCTCAGATGGGGAGTTGACTCCCAACCTTGTTGGTTCCGTTATACAGTGAGCTTCTATGTAATCTTCTATATTCATACCGCTCCTAGCTCCCTGGTCTTTGAGGTTCACCACATCACCCCGACGCGACAACCTCATCAAGAAATATATATCCTCAACTTCAATCCTTATTGGTTTCCCATCAAGGTTGAATCTCTCACTGTATGGATCCCAGTAATCCATGAGAAACTATAGAAACCCCACTTGGGCCCTCATCCCTTTGAGTTCCCAAAACTTGTACAACCCGCATCTTTTCAAGGCCACTTGGGCCCCCATATCTCTTTTCACAGTAGCAACTACCTCATCATGTTCCCTTTCCCTCCATTCTAGCACCATCCTTATAGAGAAACATCACTTTTTGAGTTATAAACCATCAAAAACTTTGTTTACGGATCTATACGTGGGCAACATTCACAATCATGTATAGGTCTGATTATACATTGGTTTTCATTTAGACAATCGCGTATAATCATGCATATACACGACCTGATGAATGGTATCCCGCGTACACCTAAACTTTTGATTTGCACCCTAGATAAATTAAAATTTCAAACCTAAAAACAAAATGTAATCCACTAGAAAGAAAGATGAGGGGAAGAGGAATTACCTGGTCCAAACGGTCATTGATTCCCTCACTCGTCGTTTCCATAATCACCAGTTGAAGATCAGATGTAATTTGGTCCAAAATTCACTATTTGGCTAAAAAAGTCAAATGACATAGTAAAATTTGGTTTTTATTACTATTTATAGTAGTTTTTACCCACTTTACATAGTTTTGATCATATTTTCACCTAATGCACTAATACAACAGTGGATTGAGTTGGTTTTTGTAGTTTTCTCCAGAGACTCTTGTGGTTTTTAGTGTTAGGTCGATCGTGCATAACCATGGACATGTATTTTCACTACCCAACATATAGGATAGGTATCCATTCCATCATACACACTTTCATTTTCATATAGATATCACTCATATGCCTTAGGTATGAACCCATTTTTTAGTGAGACAGAACCCTCCATCTGCTACAAGACATGTCGTTATCAAATGGTAGAGACTTACCAAACATGGGTACCCTAGTTAGATCCTCTTCTCCATTTGGTTCCCATGTAAATATTTTTTCCGTAGGACTGGGAGTCCCTTATAGCTAATACATGACTTTATGTTGAGCCTCATTTCTCACTCATAAACATGTTTACCTACACCTAGAGGACTCCCAAGCGAGTTTGATTTAAGCTCTTTTCCAACTCGTTTTCAAAAAGAGAAAATATTGTTGAGTGAACTTGCCTCTTTCACACTCATAAATTGGATTTGAAAGGAAGTATATTTGGTACAATTTTACCCCTTTTTCAAACCAAGTAGACTAAGATTATAAAAAAGGACATTTTTTGGCATTAAGTTGTGATTGCATCTCATTCCCTTGTTTGCAGTATTGAGCTTATTGTTGGTTCTCTCTTTGTGTTATAAACGGTTTGCCTCAACAGCTTTGCATCCTCAACCAAGCAGAGCCTTGTTTATATCCTTTGCAACTTGACACCCTATACACAGGATGGAACATTCCCCCGAGTGTCCATCTACCACATGCACCCCCTTTCATTGAGCATGGGTATGTTCCACTGTTGGAACTAGTTTTGCTTACTTGTGACACTTGTTTCCTCCTCTGTATCATATCATTCATTTGACTATGAAAAAAACAAAAAAAGACAGGATGGAAGGGAGTATTATCTTATATTGGCAGCATTCGTGCCACCTTTGAACGGATCACAAAATTGTTGAGTCCACTTGTCATCATAATTTTGGGTTTAGCATGGCCTTAGCTGGAAGTTGAGATCATTACAAATAGTTAACTCCCCTGACTGGTTACTCTTCCAGTTCCTATGGAGAGTTTTATTGATGCCTCATGCATCTCATGGTTTCATTAATGAGTCTATGTTTCCAGAGTCTTCCATATGTCTCATGATCTAGTTCAAAGGATTTCTATCAACCCGTGTCATCCATTCCTATAAAATCTTGACTTTGCATGTTGGCCATACCCTCAGTTTGTCTCAGAATCACATGAAGTTGTAGTCCTATTGCACACCCTTCTCCTACTTTCCTCATTGGTAGTTAACCTTGAACCCAGCAGTCGACATTTCATCATTGGTCGTTGACTAGGTGGTTTCCCTTTTGTTCAATGGAAAGACATCTATTCACACATTGGGATTTGTGTAGTGTCTTGGATTCCATTAGCCTTATTGGTTTTTTCCTCACCTTTTTTAACAATGTTTCCTCATTGCTTGTTATTAATAGGGTCTTTTTCATGTACTGCTTTCACTGGGCACACATGAAAGAGGCACAGGGTCATTGGTTCGCGAACATGCTCCTCATCCGATTTCCTCCAAATAATCAAGATCATGATTTATTCCTCGTGTTGAATGATGAGAGATACCTTAATTCTCTCCTTTCAGCAGGTCTTCTTCCATAGACTTCATCTCATCTATTCTGGAAATGAGACCTAGAGTCCTATGAGTACCTAGAGGCTTGCAGTAATTAGTGGCAGCTTCTCTCACCATTGAGAATTGGTAATACATAAATGTCTCATGATTGATGGATTCTTCAAGTGTTCGACCCTGAATCCTTTAGTCACACTTTTAAGAATGTACTCAATGCCTTGATACCTACTTTTGTCATTGGTATGTTGTCTCACATTTGTTAATGGTATACCTCAATGACCGGTAATCAAATGAAGTCTCATTGTGTTCGACCTCAACTAATTTATTCACATAATGTAGACTTGCACCTTTGGTGGATTTTGTAGAAGACTTGAAGACATCACTATGTAGCCACATATTTCCTGAGTTGTTCCTACCTTTTCATTGGACCAATACCTGTGTGACTTTAATGATCATGGGAGATGAGATTGTACTCCATTGTATACAGATATCATCAGATTGATCTTGAGACTGGTTTTACTGGGCCTTGTTCGTGACTATGACAACCTTTCACAAGTAATCGCATTTGTATTTTCCTATCCATGGCCATGGATAGTTTTTTGGTATATTTTCACATGGATCTGCAATGTAATTCAAATTGGCAGCCATGTATGCAAAGTCAATACATATTGTAATGAGAAAATAGTTATTCTATATGGGTCCCCATTACTCCACTTCTGGATTTTTATAATGTATTTTGGCCATCGCAGATACTCCTCTAACCTCACACATTAGGGGACATTTGTTATAGCAAGATTTTCCTCACCCCATGTAGTCTTTCATAGAAGGCCTTTTCCCATTTCCCTATGCAAACTTGAAGTCCCTTTTTTATAAATCCCAGAGCTAAAAATATAATTTTTCCACATATACGCACCTTGCCTACTATACAACATGTTTATATGTAGGTTTCACCACTACAACCCACGTACATTGGGAAATGTGCCCAAAATTGAAAAATGGTGTCGGGTTTCCATGTCACATCACAAGGCTATAAATGGGCCAAATCCGATATGTGTCAAAGAAGAGAAAGAATTCAACTTTGAGAGCAAAGATACTCTGGAGAAGTTATTCACTTCACATTGAGTCTGCATCCTTTTGTCCTTTAAGTATGAACACATTGTTCATCCCCCAAGATCTTCCCTTATTGATTGAGAACATCATTGTCTCTTTTATATGAGATTTCCTTTGGTGGAGGATAGAAGTGGTGGAGGCCCAACTGAAAGGAATTTGGTTTCTCGGTTCTGAACCGTGCCGACATGAAACTCTATAACTCATTCACTTCTGTTGATTATATATTAATAGAAATACTCTCTTCTAGTCCAAATAATATCTTACAAATATTTTTATTATTATTCC
>JASDQU010291464.1:0-14396 GCA_032191745.1 Picea mariana | reverse complement strand
AGCCTCCTTCCAGTTGCAGCTAGAAAACAAAGGAATTTGGTGCTTCCAATGAATGTAATTCTTCAAGACATATAAGAAAAATAATTCCATGGTTTTCTTCTGCTTTGTGTTTCCATGTAAAAAAACTGGTGTATTGTGTATGTGTATGATTGCTCATTTGTTCATTGTTTATTTACTCTTCAATTATTGGATGATAATGCTACACTGATATAACACTTGCATTATATGGTTGAAAAGGTTTAAATTTCTCTATTACTGATTCACCCCCCTCTCAGTAATCCAACAATTGGCATCAGAGCAAGTTCCTTCAGAAATTAGTTTAACCATTAAAAGGTAGATCATAGAGAGCAACAACATGTATAAAAATAGAATACCATAATTTGATGGATAAAAGTATGCATTTTGGAGAAGAAGGATGAAAACATATATATAGGCACAGGTATTTGAAATTTGGCAATTAGTTGTAGATGGATACAAAGAACCAACAGTTCCACCGACAAATGAAAGAGCAATGAAACTCGAGAAAAATAATTTTGAAGCCACAAATGCACTTCTGAATGGTCTTTGTGAATCAATATACACCAAAGTTATACATTGTAAATCTGCTAAAGAGATTTGGGACAAGCTCCAAAATATTTGTGAAGGAGATTCAAAAGTCAAAGCAGTAAAGCTTCAAAGTTACAGAGGTCAGTTCGAAAAACTAAAGATGAAGGAAGATGAGGATATTGCATCTTACTTCTTACGAGTCGATGAAACAGTAAATGCAATCATAGGATTGGGAGAAGAAATTAAAGAATCTGTAATTGTTCAAAAGGTACTAAGATCTCTTCCTATGAGATTTGATACTAAGATATTGTAACAACCCCAGTGTTAAGGCCATGGGCAAAGCCTATTTTTTTTTTTTTTCTAAGAATTAAGGGGCAAGAAGGCAACAATGACAATAGTTTGACCACACCATAGATGGTGAAAAGAAGCACGCAACCCAGGCAACAGGAAACTATGGCACCACGCACATACATAAGGGCAATTAGGCAAAATAGGCACAGAATAACCAGGAGTAACGACTAGCCTCCCGATGCAACAAGACACGCCTACAAGATAATTGGAAACTTCCCCTTCCGACATAACGACATTGATGAACAAGACTAGAACCTCAAGGCGCACGTACCAACGCATGCGCCCAAGTCAACATACAACGCTCAACCACTCTCATGTGGTAGGCATTGACTCCGACCAAGATATCATTCGCTGCTAACCCATAGGGTGCACCATGATCCCCTCATCAGGGACCATGCCATCCCTAGATGAGAGGTGCGCCAACCACCCTAGCGCAAAAATAAAAAGGGACCAAGAATCAAGAAAACTTTGACCTGCTAGGAACCAAATACTGACTGGGAGGCTATTCCTACCCCCACACAAGGTTGGCGAGACACAAGAGGACGAAGACAAGGGGTGACGCCAGCCCACATGACATCGTTCCCGATCCCACCAATCACCCAGTCTAACCAGTCTATTGTTACAAGTGTTTGACAAAGATTAACCCCCTAAATTAAGCAAGTCCAACCTTTAAATTAGTCTCTAAATTACCATCTGATTAACATTAAATAAATTAAACAAAAATCTAATCGACCATTCTACCTAACACCCCAGTCATTCAATTCAATCAAAAAAGCATCAACTACGAATCGATTAGACAAATCTGCATTATAATCTATCATTAAATACAATTTAATTAACATTAAATTCCCGTCATTTCGACAGTCTTCTCTAAAATGACAAGCCTAAATTAAATAATTTAAGTCCATACATGCCCATCTAATTCTTTGAGTCTAATTTACCAGGTTAGAAAACAACTATGTCAAATTATTACGTACTCGTAAGGAGATCGGAAGAGTACGTNCATTAAATACAATTTAATTAACATTAAATTCCCGTCATTTCGACAGTCTTCTCTAAAATGACAAGCCTAAATTAAATAATTTAAGTCCATACATGCCCATCTAATTCTTTGAGTCTAATTTACCAGGTTAGAAAACAACTATGTCAAATTAACTTTTAATACATAAATAATTCAGCAAGCCTAAATGACTACGAGTCAGCGACTTGAAAATCTGATTATCCTTAAGTACAATCTAAACCATAAGTAGCTTTAAGGAATACATAAATGCTACACCTTCAAATTAGAAATACATGTTTGAATAACAATTAATTTGCAATAATAAATACAAGGCATTTACGTAGAAATAGATAAATAAAATGAAAGCTACTTAACCTTAAAGAATGCATAGACTCGCTTCCTTCCAGGCTGGAATACATGAATGTAGTGATAAAAAAATTTCCATCATAAATACCAGGCATTCAACGCCGGAATAAATGATTAAATTTACAAAAGAAAGAAAATATAATCAATAACTAAACAATTGAAACTAAACAACTGAGCCCAAGATTGGGATATGCATCAATACACAATTTGCTGAGCAAGAGATGGGGAAATCTGTGCAATCTTGGTCTCGATTTAAAGGCATAATCGTGAGCATTTTAAATAAAAATACAGTCAACCTTCTCAGGGAAAAAACATGGGTAATTAATGCAAATTCAATCCCACTTTCAAGGAAAGTCATGGTCCATCAAGGCAACGACACAGTCATCATTTTTATTGGCAAAAATTTGGGGGCGTATAACAACAAAATCCGTCACGCATTTTAACATCAATTTTGTGGTAAACTACAACAAACATCAGTCACAATTAAATGTCAAAAGACGTGGGCATTCAATAGGAAGACACAGAGATCATTTCTCTGGAAAAATCGTGGTTAAAAACAACAACTCATTCACATTTAATTGGTAAAAATCGTGGGCAACCAATCAACAATTCAGTCAACTTTCCAAGGGCAAAAACGATCTTGGCAATCGGGAAAAAAAAACGCAGCATCAAGTTATTGGAAAATCGTGGGCAATGATAGTAAAAATGTAGCATCAAATAATTGGAAAATCGTGGGCACTCGTAGGAATCGAATAACAGTAAGTTGTTAATGCATATCTCAGTCTTCAACAAGGGTAAAAACCGCCCCAGCAGTAAAACGAAATGCAGTCCAGAGAGCGGCGAATTTGCCAGGCAACAAGGTAATAAAAAACAACATTTCTTAAGTGTAATACATAGTCTTCTTCAAGGGGAAAGTCGCCACAAAGGTAAAAAAGAGATGCAAACCAGAGATGGATGAATAAACTAAGGTTTCCCTTTTCAATGCCAGGATGCCAAAGCCAACGCCTTCAAGAAAACCAAAACGCTTTTGTATTTCTTACCAGGGTACCAAGTGTAAAATGCAGACAAAGAATTTAATTCATTTTTCCATTTCCAGGATACCATTACATCATAGACTGAGAAATAACATGCACGTTTTATCCAATTCCAGTGTACCAATTATAAAAAAAAAAACACATACTTAAAAAATTTAATGGTTTTTCCATTTCTAGGATGCCAACATAAAACACGAATTGAAATTAAAATTGTTCCCCTTTTTTTATTTTTATTTTTCATTTCCAGGATGCCAATATAAAAGTGCAGTCTGAAATTAAATCTTTTACATTACCAGGATACCAATCCAATGCATACAACAGTAAGAGAACGTAAAGATCCACTAGGATAAGTCATGGATATGATCGCAGAGATAAACCAACATGGATGGAAGAAATCCATATGCATAGGTACTTTTTCTAGAAGGCACAAGACAACAATTAGTCAAGGACAATCACGGAGGTAGATGGCTGACAGGAATTTCCTTCACTCATCATTTATGCACATAAAAGCAAGGTGTTGAGATCCATAGGTCTATTAACGCTGAAGCAACGACCATAGATCAGGCTCCTGGATGACTTCTCAGGCGAGGAATGATGAGCTAGGGATGAAGGGAAAACAACCACCATCTTCACAAATCACTACACCACAGGGCGTTCAAGACAAGCTGGGAATCGAAGGCCATGGAAGTCAATCATTCATCGGGCTATAGGCTATGGAAAAATCAATCATCAACTAGAACACTAAGACACTTAGTTTTCTTAACCAATTAAACATCTAGATCCAAAGCATAAATCCTACTACAATCTACCATAAAAAAATAAAGAAATTGTATCGTTGTCTGATCTCCTGCTCTGAATTGATGTCCCACACGCTTCATGCAACTCCCACTTTTCGACTGATGAGACTTCAACGGTACCTCCCAGCCAACACTAGGGGTACTCTTCTTCCCCCTTAGCTACCCAAGCCACAAAGGGTCCACACACACTAACCTGAGAATCAGTGAGCTCCCAGCTCTCCTTGCAAGGTCAAGCTACCACTCCTCACCAAGCTAGGTATCCCAACTCCCACAAGCTAAGTCAGACAAGTACATATTTTTGCAGATTAACGTTAGGCAAAACAGAAGACCTCCTTCATCCTCCTCCTCCCTCCATCATATAGATTTTCCAAGTCAAAAACTTTCCCCAAAACGACTTTTTATTTAATGTTTAAAAATTAATTCCTAGAAATCCTCCCCGTACAAGTGTCACCCATCCCCTTCATTCCTCCATAAATTAATTTCTTTAATTAATTAATTACCCTTATTTCCCTCACCCACCTAGAGTCACTCCTAGAATCGCTCCTAGGTGTCCCCAAATTCTCTTACAGGTTTTAATGACTTTCCCCATTATTAATTTGCTAGTCAGTTTAAAATTAGAAAGTTCTTAAATGGTAGATACCTTACTAAGTTTGACTTTCTTCTTTTTCCCTTGTGTTTCCTTTTTCTTTTTATGTTTCCCTCTTTTCCTAGTTTCCTAATATTTTAGATTTTCCCTCTTTCCCCTTTTCATTTAGAACTCAATTTGGTAGGTGTAGGATTTAACTTTTTCCCTTTTCCCTTTTTAATTAATAAACTTTAAATTACCATAATATAATAAAACAATTATTTATTTTATTTATTTATATATATATATATATATATATATATATATATATATTTAAAGGTTAGAGAAAATTTTGTAACTAGTATAATTTAGACCTAGACTTTAATTTCCATGTTGGGCGACATTTTATTAGGGAATTTATTTTAAAAATTTCTTATCACGTTATTAGTCCTAAGGCCATCTGGGTTCATTTATTTATCATTAACCATGCGATGTGCTCTTCAGGATGCATCGGGTGCTCCAAGGGTGCCACTCGCCTCATATGTTTCCCTGGCACGACATGCCCTTCAGGACGCACCATGTGCTCCAAGGGTGCCACTCGCCTCTTTCCATTTTTCTTGCACGACGTGCCCTTCAGGATGCACCACGTGCTCCAAGGGTGCCACTCGCCTCTTGTCTGACTTGGTAGACATAAAAAACCCCTGGAGTCAATACTCCTCCAGGTGAACTTGTGGGAGACTAAGAGCCTCTAAGGAATAAGGCCCCTGCCTTATTGCGCACCCCTTAGACTCATCATGAGAGACTGTCATTGTCTGCCCTCATGGCATTGTGGGTCCTCTCGAAATAGGTAATCGTTAACCTACAGTTCGAGCCATGGTGGGAGTGATAGTAGGTTGTGGCAGGGCTGTTGTCCACATTTCTAAATCAACATCTCTGGTAGTCATGAAAGACCCATTTACTCCACATGTGAGTCTATTCAGCAAGATATCGTCAGCCTACATCATCAATGAATCATGTCATCAATATATCCATAATCATGTCATCTAATCAAATACACTAATATCACAATAAAACAATCAAGCCCCAATGGTACACTCCCCGACTCGATCCGGAGTCCAAGGGATTCCATTGATGCCTCTGCATCCTTGAGGTCCAAAATCTTGCACACTCAGTAAAACTGAGTCAATAGCACCCAACTATGTCAATGCAGTAAAACAACATGTCATCAACCCATAACGTCTCATAATCAAAATCAATGTTTTAATAGCATAAAATCCAGATCACTTGGGAGCAAGTGTCCTCAAAGAATAAGTTGGCTCAGGGCGCAAGAGCGGGATGTTACATACATCCCCTCTTGGTCTAAACTTCGTCCCGAAGTTTCATAGTATAAATGCCGAAATAATATGTATCACATTATCATAAGTCTATCTATCAAACAAAAATGGAAACTGTTGGTGCATATCATATGCGTCCTCCCAGGTTGCCGAGTGTGGACTATAATTGTCCCACTGGACCTTGACCTGATCTACTGTCTGATGTTGTAGCTGTCAAATGCGACGATCCAGGATGTGGATTGGCTCAACCATGATCGCCCCCTCATTTGACACCTGCAAAGAACTCATGTCAATAACATGTGTAGGATCACTAATATAATGTCTCAAAACAGATATGTGAAAAACATCATGCATACGCCTCAAAGAATCAGGCAAGGCTAGTCGATAGGCCACATGCCCCTTTCTCTCTACAATCTCGAAAGGTCCCCTGAAACTAGGAGAGATTTTAGCTCCCTCTCCAAACTTGATCGAGCTCTTATGCGGTTTAACCTGCAAGAAGACTCAATCGTCGACCTCGTAACTACGGTCAACACGATGTGCATCGGCATAACTCTTCTGTCGATCCTACGCTTATTTAATCCTTTGTATTATTGTTTGCATTTGCTCTTCCATTTCTTGGATCACTTCTGGTCCCACTAGGACCCTATCCTCAAGTCGATCCCAACTCAAAGGAATCTGACACGGTCTCCTGTAAAGAAACTTGAAAGGCGCCATCTTAATGGTGCTTTGGTAACTATTGTTATAAGAGAATTCCACCAGTGGAAAGAATTCTTCCCAACACCTTTGTTGTTCCATCACGTACATGCGCAACATGTCCTCCAAGGTCTGGTTCATTCATTCGGTCTGCCCGTCAGTCTCTGGGTGATACACGGTACTGAAGTTAATTTGGGTTCCCAAGGCCTCTTGGAAACTCATCCAAAATCGTCCAGTAAACACCAATCCTCGATCATATATAATCCTCTTAGGTACGTCGTGCAGCCTCACAACCTCACTAATGAAAACTCTAGCTATGTTAGGTGCTTGATACGTCATACGCACAGGAATAAAGTGAGCAATCTTCTTCAGAGTGTCTACTACTACGAAAATTGAGTCATGTCTCCTTGTCGTTAGTGGCAATACAACAATAAAATCCATCGAAATAACCTCCCATTTCGATTTCGGAATAGTGTGTGGTTGTAGTAATCCTGCTGGGTGTCTATGTTCAGCCTTTACCTGCTGACATTCTAAACATCTGGCCACATAGTTGACTATGTCTGCCTCCATTCTCTTCCAGAAGAATAAGGGTTTAAGGTCTACCCTCATCTTCGTGACTCCCGGGTGAGCCATGTAAACTGCTCTATGAGCCTTGCTTAGGATAAAGCTCCTCAACTCATCCTTTGGTGGTATGTAAATCCAATTTTTAAAACTCAATAAGCCATTGTCATCAAACAAAAATCCTTCAAATATTAGTACCATCATTGTGTTTTGTCCAATAAAACCCTCAACCTCTTTGTACCAGTCATCCTCCTGTTGTAAAGTTAGAATATTTTCATGTAGATTCGTCTGAAGAGGAAACACCGAAAAGATGCATGGTCTCTGACTCAAAGCATATGCCACTCGGTTCACTATTACTTTTATGTAAGTAATCTCGAAGTCGTACTCGCTAAGAAATTCCGACCAATGCCGTTGTCGCGCATTTAGGTCGCTTTGCGTAAAGATGTGCTGTAGTCCACAGTGGTCTATATTTAGTTCAAATTTTCATCCAACAAGGTAGTGTCTCCAAACCTTCAAGGCATAAATGATGGCTAACAACTCCAAATCGTGCGTCGGATAGTTCTCCTCATGTCTTCTCAGTTTCCTCGAGATGTAAGCGATCACTCAATTGTCTTGCATCAAGACTCCGCCTAAGCCTTCCTTGGATGTGTCAGTTCATACCAAGAAGTCTACGTCCATGTCAGGGACCTTTAGTATCGATGTTGTTGTCAACAACTCCTTGAGCCTCCAAAATGCTTCTGCGTATTTCTCGGTCCAAACAAACTTCTTATTTTTCTTCTGTAATTCCGTGATCGGATTTGCTATCTTCAAAAATCCCTCGACGAACCATCGATAGTATCTTGCTAGACCCATGAAGCTACGTACTTATGTGACGTTCGTTGGCGCAGGCCATTCCATAATAGCCTCGACCTTGGTTGGATCCATGACGATACCTTCGTTGGAGATGACATGCCCTAAGTAGTGAAACTTCAATTGATAAAATGAGCATTTGGACAACTTCCCATACAATTTGTACTCTTGCAAAAACTGTAGTACCAAGCGTAAGTGCTCTTCATGCTCCTTTGTCGTCTGAGAGTAAATCAAAATATCGTCAATGAATACTTGAATGAACTTGTCCAAGTACTCGCGGAACACCCTGTTCATCAAACTCATAAATACCCCTGGGGCGTTTGTCAGTCCAAACGGTAAAATAGTAAACTTGTAATGTCCAAAACTCGTCTTACAGGCAGTCTTAGGGATATCATCCTCCTTGATCCATAACTAGTGATACCCTGATCACAAATCGATCTTTGAGAACTCCGTCGCACCCTTCATCTGATCGAATAGATCATCAATCCTTGGCAACAGATATTGATTCTTGAGCATGGCCTTTTTTAATTAACAGTAGTCAATGCAGAGCCTCCACAAACCATCCTTCTTTTGTATGAAAATAAAAGGTGCACCCCACAGTGACACACATGAACATATCATTCCCAGGTCCAGCAATTCCTTCAGTTGCATTCTCAACTCTTGTAACTCCGGGGTCGACATCCAATAAGGTGTTCTAGATATCGGTTCAGTTCTTGGATTTAGGTCTATAGTTAACTCCAATTCCCTCTATGGAGGCATCCTAGGTAAATCCTCTAGAAATATGTTTGCAAACTCTCTCACCACAGGAAGGTGTTCTAGACCTTCTGCTACTCCCTTCTCGTTTAACGAAAGGATCGCATAAAGCTTACATCCCTTGTGCATGCTCTTCTGAAGCTATAAGGAAGAGATGAACCTCAGGGAAACTCCTTGGTTCTAGCCTACAATCACACTTCTTTGTCCCTTGTCATTGACCAAGCTCAATTGTTTTGTCTTATAGTTGAGTATCACCTCATGCGATTCCAACCAGTCCATACCGATCATGACGTCATAGGATCCTAATATCGTGACGTATAGGTTGGCCCTGGTGAAAAACTCTACCAGGTTAAGGATACAGCCCGTAACCTTTCCTCCAACCTTTTGTTTGTCTCCCGAAGCCATCTCTACGAAGATAAGTTCATCCTATTCGACTGCCTTTACCTTAATATTTTTTAGTGCTGCACCAGAAATGAAACTCTCGATAGCACTGAGATCTATCAAAATATTAAGGGTCTGGTCAGTGATAGTACCTGTCGTCTCAAGCACAGTCAACTGATGCTCTGCTTGGCAATTATTCACCATTGCATGAATCCGATGGGCCTTGCCCAAATCTCCCACGATAGTGGGTCTGGCTGATCCATATGCTCTATTCCTCTCCATAGGGAAGTCGCGTTGGTAGTGTGGCTCCCCACACGTCCAACACCTCTTATTCATCCCAGTAGTCCTGGTGCTCGAAGTAGAAGATGATGGCCCATCGACTTGGAATCCTGGTCTGTTCTGATGAACATGCCTAAACTACTACTGTTGTGGTCGACGCTGCTGCTAATGTTGTGGTCCCCGATAAGGTGTCCGCTATTGAGGCATCAGTCGCTGAGGTGTAATGAAGGTGGGTCCTCTCTTGAAGCCATGATATTCGGGCATAGGTCTAGCTGGTGTCTAATGCTGCTGTGCACCAGATGACACCTGCCCTATTGGTCTTCCTAGAGTCCTTCTCTGACCCCCGCTGATAAGCTCCTCCTCGACTATGAGGGCCTTCTGGATGACATCATGTAAGGTTTGAGGCATCAAAATCCTAACCTTTGCACGTGTGATACCATTAAGGCTGAACACGAACCTGTTGACCTTGAGTTTCTCAGTGTTAATATGTGGAGCATACCGGAGCAACTCCATAAAATGGGCCTTGTACTCGAGCACCATACGGTCGCCCTGTCGTAAGGCGTTGAACTCATTGAGCTGATGCTCAATGAATTCCTCTGATAGGTACCTCTCTCAGAACCATTCCTCAAGCAGTTCCCATGACATGCCTTCGATGTCCATGTTCAGCTGCGGTAGGAGCGTCTTCCACCATAGAAAATCTCTCCCCTTCAGTTGAAATACCACCATGTAGACCTTCATGTTGGAGGTATAATCGTGAAGTGCAAAGCACATCGCCATATTATCCAACCATGCCTAGGCGGCTGCGTCGTCCGGGGCACCAAAAAACTCAAGAAATTTGACCTTCTCGAGCTCACAGTGAACGCTAATAGTATCGACCGGAGCACGCGGTGGACCCTCAGGGGTTTCCAATGCTCTAGCCTATTCTCTGTCCAAATGGATGATCAATGCCTCATACATGCATTGAAAAGATCTCATCATTCCGAGCACATCACCCACTTCTATCTTCTCCTTCCCAACAACCTATTCGTCTCCCTGGGGGTTAGACCCCTCATGCGTGGATTCTATTGGAGGTGTCATGCCTCCTCCCCTAGCACCCTGTCATCTGCCTCTGCAGCATCCTCTAACCATGATTACCTACACGAATACAAGTCAACTCAATTAGCAACATTATAATCAAAACATATCAACAAAATCCGTAGTGATCCCAAGTCGCAAGTTGAACGCCTCTCTGATACCATATGTAACAACCCCAGTGTTAAGGCCACGGGAAAAGCCAATTTTTTTTTTTTTTAAGAATTAAGGGGCAAGAAGGCAATGCGACAATAGTTTGACCACATCACAGATGACAAACAAAAGCACGCAACCCAGGAAATAGGAAACTATGACACCATGCATAGACATAAGGGCAATCGGGCAAAACAGGCACAAAATAACCAGGAGTAACGACTAACCGCCTGACGCAACAAGACATGCCTACAAGCTAAGGGGAAACTTCCCCTTCCCAACATAATGACGTTGATGAACAAGACTAGAACATCAAGGTGCACGTACCAACGCATGTGCCCAAGTCAACAAACGATGCTCAGCCACTCTCACATGGTAGGCATCGACTCCGACCAAGATATCATTTGTCTCTAACCCATAGGGTGAGCCATGATCCCCTCATCAGGGACCATGCCATCCCTAGATGAGGGGTGCACCACACCCTGGCGCAAAAACAAAAAGGGACCAAGACTCAAGAAAACTCTAACGCGCTAGGAACCAAATACTGACTGGGAGACTATTCCTACCCCCAAACAAGGTTGAAGAGACACAAGAGGATGAAGACAAGGGGTGACGCTAGCCCACACGACATCGTCCCCAATCCCACCAATCACCCAGTCTAACCGATCTACTATTACAATTGTTTGACAAAGATTAACCCCCTAAATTACGCAAGTCCAACCTTTAAATTAGTCTCTAAATTACCATCCGATTAACATTAAATAAATTAAACAAAAATTCAATTAGTCATTCTACCTAACACCTCAATCATTCAATTCAATCGAAAAAGCATCAACTATGAATTGATTAGACAAATCTTCATTATAATCTATCATTAAATGCAATTTTATTAACATTAAATTCGCGTCATTTCGGCAGTCTTCTCTAAAATGACAAGTCTAAATTAAATAAATTAAGTCCATACATGCCCATCTAATTCTTCGAGTCTAATTTACCAGGCTAGACAACAACTATGTCAAATTAACTTTTAATACATAAATAATTCAACAAGCCTAAATGACTACTAGTCAGTGACTTGCAAATCTGATTATCCTTAAGTACAATCCAATACAATCTAAACCATAACTAGCTTTAAGGAATACATAAATGCTACGCCTTCAACTTAGCAATGCATGTTTGAATAACAATTAATTTGCAATAATAAATACAAGGCATTTACGCAAAAATAGATAAATAAAATGCAAGCTACTTAACCTTAAAGAATGCATAGATTCGCCTCCTTCTAGGCTGGAATACATGACTTTAGTGATAAAAAAAATTCCATCATAAATACCAGGCATTCAATGCTAGAATAAATGATTAAATTTACAAAAGAAAGCAAATAAATATAACACATTCAACCAAAACGCAGAGCGGTATCTTCGAGGATTATACATCAATAACTAAACAGGTTAGCCCAAGATTGGGGATACGCATCAATACATAATTGGCTAAGTGAGAGATGGGGCAATCCATGCAATCTTGGTTTCGATTTAAAGGAAGAATCATGAGCATTTTAAGCAACAATACAATCAACCTTCTAAGGGAAAAAACGTGGGTAATTAATGAAAATTCCATCCCACTTTCAAGGCAAGTCATGGTCCATCAAGGCAATGACATAGTCATCAGTTTTATCAGCAAAAATTCGGGGGAGTGTAACAAAAAAATCCGTCACGCATTTTAACATCAATTCGGTGGTAAACTACAGCAAACATCAGTCACAATTAAATGTCAAAAGCCGTGGGTATTCAACAGGAAGACGCAGAGATCATTTCTCTGGAAAAATTGTGGTTAAAAACAACAACTCATTCACATTTAATTGGTAAAAATTGTGGGCAACCAATCAGCAATTCAGTCAACTTTCCAAGGGAAAAAACGCGGTTGGCAATCGGGAAAAAAAAATGCAGCATCAAGTTATTGGAAAATCGTGGGCAATGACAATAAAAACACAGCATCAAATAATTGGAAAATCGTGGGCACTCATAGGAATCCAATAGTAGTAAGTTGTTAATCCATATCTCAATCTTCAACAAGGGTAAAAACTGCCCCAGCAGTAAAATGAAATACAGTCCAGAGAGGGGCGAATTTTCCAGGCAACAAGGTAATCAAAAACAACATTTCTTAAGTGTAAGACACAATCTTCTTCAAGGGGAAAATCACCCCAAAGGTAGAAGAGAGATGCAAACCAGAGATGGATGAATAAACTGAGGTTTCCCTTTTCAATGCCAGGATGCCAAAGCCAACACATTCAGGAAAACCAAAATGTTTTTGTATTTCTTACCAGGGTACCAAGTGTAAAACACAGACAGAGAATTTAATTTGTTTTTCCATTTCCAGGATACCATTACAACACAGACTGAGAAATAAAACACACGTTTTATCCAATTCCAGTGTACCAATTATAAAAAAAAATGCAGACTTAGAAAATTTAATGGTTTTTCCATTTCCAGGATGCCAACGTAAAATGGAGACTGAAATTAAAATTGTTCCCCTTTTTTATTTTTATTTTTCATTTCCAGGATGTCAATATAAAAATGCAGACTGGAATTAAATATTTTACATTACCAGGATACCAATCCAATGCAGACAACAGTAAGAGAACGTAAAGATCCACTGGGATAAGTTATGGATATGATTGCAGGGATAAATTGACACGGACGTAAGAAATCCATACGCATAGGTACTTTTTCTAGAAGGCGCAAGACAACAATCAACCAAGGAAAATCACGGAGGTAGACGACTGACAAGAACGTCCTTCGCTCATCATCCATGCACAAAAAAGCAGGGCATTGAGATCCATAGGTCTATTAACGTCGAAGAGACGACCATAGATCAGGCTCCTGGATGACTGCTCAGGAGAGGACTGATGAGCTAAGGATGAAGGGCAAACAACCACCATCTTCACAAATCACTACACCACAGGCCAGTCAAGACAAGCTGGGAATCGAAGGCCAAGGAAGTCAATCATTCATTGGGCTATAGGCTATGGAAAAATCCATCATCAACTAGAATGCTAAGACACTCAATTTTCTTAACCAATTAAACATGTAGATCCAAAGCATAAATCCTACTACAATCTACCATACAAAAATAAAGAAAGCGTACCATTGCCTGATCGCCTGCTCTGAGTTGATGTCCCGCATGCTTCGTGCAACTCCTACTTTCCAACTGATGACACTTCACCGGTACCTCCCAGCCAATGCTAGGGGTACTCTTCTTCCCCCTTAGCCCTCCAAGCCGCAAAGGAGCCATGCACACTAACCATAGAATCAACTAGCTCCTAGCTCGCCTCGCAAGGCCGAGCTACCACTCCTCACCGAGCTGGGTATCCCAACTCCCACAAGCTAACTCATTCAAGTACATATTTATGCAGCGTAACATTACGCAAAACAGAATACCTCCTTCATCCTCCTCCTCCCTCCATTATATAGATTTTCCAAGTCAAAAAATTTCCCCAAAACCCCTTTTTATTTAATGTTTAAAAATTAATTCATAGAAATCCACCTCGTACAAGTGTCACCCATCCCCTTCATTCCTCCATAAATTAATTTCTTTAATTAATTAATTACCCTTATTTCCCTCACCCACCTAGAGTCACTCCTAGAATTGCTCCTAGGTGTTCCC
>JASDQU010291463.1:0-14403 GCA_032191745.1 Picea mariana | reverse complement strand
TGTGTAACCTCTCTCCAGGTGAGGGAGGTGATTGTGGTTTGAAGAGGCAGGTTGTCAGGCCTGCGAGCAACTCTTTCCAGGTGAAAGAGTTTGTTGGGAAGTGTTTTCTTCCAGAGAGTGTCCAGCACCAGCTACGGGCTCTGAGACTTCTTGATCCGGTCTGTTGCCGAGACCCAGAAGGGGAGGTTAGCACCGATGGACTGTGCGTGTGAAGGTGTATACTCCCGGGCGGAACAGGCATGTGGGGAATGAGGGTCTGGTAGTAGTGGGCGTAAGATGGCATCTCTAAGAAGAATCCTTCCAGATATTTCTGTGATGTCTTCCCTGTAACCTCAGCCTAGCCTAGGATTCCTTGCCTTGGGGTGGAGCTCGGTCCCAGCTTAGGGGTTACCCACTGTTGAGCTGAAGAACAGTGTGGTCTAAGGTTGGGAGGTTCGTGGAAGGCCTGCACTTGGTTGGTGATTTCTACAGTTGTTAACAGATAAGTATTTGAATTATGCTTGATCATGTGGTGTATGACCGTGTTGTTTATGGATCATGTTTTCCAATGTGTAAATGAAATTATTGTTAAATGCTATGGATTGTTAAGCATAGCAGTAAAATTATATGTTTTTACTCTGAAATTTAAATGTGTTTAATTGTGTTTAAATGCTTGTGGTTAATTGGCCTGTGTTTATTACAAAAAGAGTGTACAAATTGTTTCAGAGCGCGAGTAAGCTCTGAACTGTAAAGAGGGTACTCTACACCGTCGAAGTCCAAAAACAGTCAAATATGACCAAGTTTTCCTCAAAACTTGGTCAAGGGCCAACAGGCCCCTAACACTCACCTGTGACTCATCCCGAGTCACTCTGGTCTGATCAATTCCACCTCGAATGCCTTGAGCTTGGCTCGAACTACTTCGACCTACTATAGTGCAACAGGCTCTTGCTCAGTGAACTTCTGGATCACTGCATCGTTTATTGGCCCTTCCAGGCGTTGTTCTGCGGTGATGACAATCTGTTCAAGCTCGGTTCCCTGGCTTTCAACTTCAGTGAATAGTTGGCATGCCTTTTCTTGGATTGGTTGAAGTTGTTGGGAGACTTCCATCACTTTACTTTGCAGCGTGTGTACCTATTTTTGGGTGGTGCATTGTTCTGCAAACCTCTTAATTCTTTCAACTAGGGTCAAGGCCTTCAACTGCGCCTGTAGTGTGTCTGCGTGCTGCTTTGATTTTTGGAGCTATGCCTCCAATCCCTGCAACTCTGGATTCTTTGTGAGGTTCTCATAAGTCTGGGTGCTTCTAGCGCTCAACTGCTTTCATTCTAAGGCAAAGGTTTTTAATCGACCAACTGCGCTATGGGCAGTTGCCTCCCTTAGATCTCTTATTTCTTGAGGTGTCTCAGGCACAGTGCGAAGTTCCAGGTCTGCGATGTGCTATTGAGGTTGCTGGATTACTTCTTCAAGTTGTGCCACCTGCTGTGGGACATGTTCTTCAATCTTTACTTCTATGACCATCACAGAGCGAAGTGCTTTGTGAACCCTTTCTTGAACTTCAAGTTGCTCTGCTAGCAATTGGTCCTTGCTCTCTTGCAGCTGTGCTTTTTCCTTATCCCACTTCACTTGCAGGGCCAGCTTTTCCCGTTCTTCCTTACTATGTTGTTCTATAAGTGCACTTTGTACTTGTGTCAAAGCCTAGGTGGCTTGTGTTGTGTCTTCCTGAGCTCGTCAAAGGCAAGCTTCGACTTTCTCGGTGAGCTGGTGTAATTGGGTTGGCTCATCTCCTGGTCCTGTTGTTCCAATTGTCAAGGGCGTGGTAGAAACTGCTCGGCTAGAATGGAGTGCCTGCTGCACTTCTCGAAGTTCACCCTTGATTCAGCTGAATACCTCCTCATGCTTAGCTTCTTGCTTTTCCGTGATCTCCAATGAAGCATCATTCAATGCAGCGACTAAGAAGTCGAAGTCATCTGAAGTGAGGGTAGTCTTAAACGTAGCCCTGGTGGCTCTGGCTTTCTTTCGGGATGAAGGCTTTGGCAGGGTAACTTTCCTTTTCTTAGTTGGATCCTCTTCGTCTCTAGGTGGAGTAACTTCGCTTTTATTTTGCTCAACCTCTGTGCCACCTAGTTTTTCACCATCACCTCCCTGCGCAGGTCAGATAGAAGTAGTCTTTGTGGATGTGCTATGAATATCTTGAACTTCATCATCCTTCTTAGTCTTGCTTGGTCCAGGTGTATCCGGCATAGCTTTAGGGCTTTCCATGTCGGATATTTCTGCGGGGTCTGCTACAACAAGGAGGTCTGCTGACCATTCCTTGGTAATCTGCTCCAAGTCTTCTTCGGTCAACTTGTAGTACGACTGGAGTTGTTGTTTGTGCTCATCAACACGCGCTGTGATATAGGTGAAGTGGCGGTCCGTGCTGAATTTGATCAAAGGTCTAAACGTATGAAGTGTGTTCAGTGTGATGCATGGTGTAGACTGGATTGCATTCATCAATTGGTTGTAATAAGTGTGGAAGATGGCATTGGACTGCCACTGCTTGTTCTTGTTGCTGGAGTACCACAGCGTACAGAAATTCGCGGCTAGTGGTTCGAAGGGTTAGATCTTTGGAAAAGTGGCACCTTCTGGTAGCTCCCAGGTGATGAAAGCGATTAGTATGAGCAACCAACTAAAGTGGAACTCGTACCCTTGGTCTTGCGCTTCTTTGCAATCAAGCTCTAGCTGGTTTACAAGGTACTGCGCCCAGTTCATCTATAGTCCCTCGGTGCACTTCCCTGCAAGGTCGACTACGAATCCAGTCACTTGTGTTGGTCTGTTCTTGCGAACTAGCTTGCCCGTGATCAACTGACAGGCAAGGCGCACTGCGCCACTCTGGATATAGGCTACCTTGTAGCCTTGCGTGCCTTTCTCGACATCGCCATAAGTTTCTTTGATCCTCTGCGCTAGTGCTCGGTCTGAGGTCTTTCCAGGGTAAAACTCTTGTGGGTTAGGGCCTTGCATACTAAGGCCTATGATCCAATTGATCAAGGTCAGATCCATGGTGATGCAATGGTCCAACCATAAGTATCCTCCGTGGTAGCAAGACAACAACAATTTGACACATGCATTGACTTCCTGGTGTTTACCGAAGTGCAGGATCTTCGTTATATTAAGCAGTGTGGACTGCGCGAGGTTCCAGGTCCATGACTGCGGGACAATATTAGAATTCTTGCCTTTGGTCTTGGTTAAGTACTTATGCGGGGCTAACATGCTGTAAACCTTACGATCGCCAAGGTTAAAATCACTAAATTTCAGTGCTGCGAGCTTATCCTGGTCAGCACGAACTGCACACAACCCTTTTGGAAGGTACGTGGTGATCAAAGTGTACTCAAAGTCATGAGGTACACTATCACGGTTGATGGCACCGCTTAGAGGTGGTAAATAGGTAGGTAGAATGTGTGGGATCAACTTGGCATTGGCGATGTCATCCCCGTGCTTGGTTCGTTTCTCATCAGTCGGTCGGGATAGACTGGCGTGAGCAGTGGAAGGGGAGGCCTGGGGTCCTGTCGTTGATGATGCTAAGACTCTTGTAGATAATCCTCGCTTCGACATGACTCTCTCAGTCATTAAGTCAATCAAAACTTCTTCAACTACTTTCTCAACAGCGCTGAGCTTGTCCGACATACAAGCTTGGGTCAACTGGCTCGGGTGTGAAATGAATGCAGAGACTACAGTGAACATATGGGAACAAGGCAATGATCACAGGGTGAAGTAATCTCAGGTTTTGGGCTGAAATTCTCGCTTAGAAAAAAGTATTCTCGCTGCGTGGCGCGACAGACTAAGTAGGGAAACTTAGCAACGGTCTTCTTGCAATGGGTATGAGGCTACATTAACTTGTGTTATGTATTTTATGGCACGGTCGAACGGTCTAGTGGCGAGCCATAAATGCTTTTCGACCCATTCAGAGCGGCATTCGAACGGTTATATTGGCTTCCAACGGCTATATTACTTCGCCTCGACGATGTGGCATATGTCGTTGTTTTGATATCTTGGTGAAGCTCAATTCTTGTGGTTTTTCCTTCTGTGAAGTTTCCTCTAGAACCTTCTGTAATTTTTTGATCTTGGCTCTCTTATTACTTAGCTTCCTAGCCTTCTTCCCAATGAGTTTCATCTCGGTCATCCTTTTTCCATTCTGAGTCTTATCTTCTCTAGACATAGGCACTTCGCACTGCTGAGGTTCTTTCATCAGATCCAAGGGTAATACTCCTTCCTCATATGGATTAGGTATTTCGGTCTTCTGTGGTTCCTCTAATGCTCTTATAGCTTCGACATCCAGGTCCCTGGTGTTCAACAACTGAGATTTGTTCTCTTGTTCCTCCATTAAGTAGGTGATCCTTCTAGTCATAAATTCCATGAGTTCTTGCTTCTTCTGTTCTAGGGCTTCCTTTTCTTATTTTCTCTGGATTTGGTCTTTTTCAATCCAGATCTTGCCTAACAAAGCTGGAAATGGGGCACGGTCCTCAATAAATCTAATGACTTCGAACTCTTCCTCTGTCAAAGCTCCATGGGTACTCATAGCTATCTCGGTAATTCTGCCACATAAGGTTACCATTTTTTCTTTAAACAACCCTATTCTTCCCAGTGAAGGAACCATAGCAGGCCTTCCTAGGGTTTCCCAAGTACTTTTTGTCATAATGTTCATCTGTTTTCCCTCATCTAGAGCACAGTCGATGTCGAAGTCTCCTATTCTTACTTCAATTTTCTCCTTTTCTTTGAAGATCTCTGACAAACTGAGATCTTTATGTTCATTTAGGGTTTCTTTCATTTTAAGTAACATAATCTTTGATTCTTGATGGGGTTCTTCTATAATCTTAGTTTCTTGGTCTCCTTCAGGGTTTGCTTGCTCCATATTCAACTTTTCCAGTCTAGCAATCATTCTAGGGCAATCCAGTACTTCATGGTCCATAGCCTCACAACAGAGGCAACTAGGTTTTTTCCTAGGGCATTCCTTAGCAAGATGTCTTGGTCTTCTGCAACTGTAAAAAAGAGTTAATCCTCTCTTTCTCTTCAATGATCCCCAACTCTTTTTGTACTGCGCGCTAGGATCATAATGGCTAGCCTGCAAAAATTTCTTTCTAGGATCCTGCATCAATTTGTTAGTCCAGACATTCATTCTATGCATAGGTATACCATATCTATCATTATACTTATCAGGTCTATTCATATCAAACTTTCTTTCATCTATTAATGCCCTAGTTTTTAAGTTAGGACAAAATCTATCAAACATACCTAGATCCATGCTCTAGAAAAAAAAAAATTCACTTATCTTACTTCTACAGAGCACAAAGCTTCCAGATCTAAGAACTTTTGACTATTCTTACCTTTACTAGAGCACATAGCTTACAGATCTTACCTCTTTTCTTCGGATCTGACTTATTTCTTTCAGAAATTTCCACTTTTACTTTTCTCAGAGCACAGAGCGTTCAGATCTCGCTTCTTTTCTTCAGATCTGATCTTCCTTTCTTCAGATCTGATCTTCCTTTCTTCAGATCTAGCCTTATTCCTGGCACAAAGCTTCACAGGTCGAGTAAAAATCTGTGCACTAAGGCAACATATCCATGCACAGAGCTTCCTTTTGTACAAAGTTTCTTCTTCCTCAGTTCCCAACAATCACAGTTTCAGGTCCTGGCAACGGAAGCATTTGTTGGCACAGGGGCAGACCCAGGGTTCAATGCTTCAACAACACACCAACAAAACCCTAACTATCGACCCTTTCGGCAACACCTGCGAAGCAGATGAAGTTTCACCCGAGGTAGAGGTAGGGGTGGTTGCAAGACTCAGGTGTCTACAACCTTAGCTGGGACACAGATTTGTGATTCTTACTCTTAGCAAGCACTTAGCATAGATCATTCATCAGTATTAACCCTCAAGGCACTCCACACAGAGCACTGCAACATTCACTTAGATCTAGGTTAAGTTAGCACTTAACAACAACAAAACAGGTCTAGCACTCAACACTTTCATATATATATCAGATCTACACTCACACATCCAAGAAGCACAAAGCAAAGTGGATCTATCTAAGTATATCATAGCAAAGCACATAGCATAATCATACAACACATGGAAAGAAACCAACACATTAGGTCGAAGCACCAAGCACAACACACAGAGTTACCGTGGTTCACCCCCACCCTAGGGCTACGTCCATAAAGTCTTCTTCTTCTTTATTGGCTTAGGTCAATCAGGTTACAACACAGAGCTTGACCTTGTACTCTGCATAACACAGGAGATTTGCGCGCACCTCGCTAGATCCTCCTTCCCCGAGTAGATCTAGCACAGAGCCTTCTTACAATCCGTGCACTCAACACTTACAATGCTTACACTCAACTCTGCAAGTCGATCACAATATACACAAAGCCCTTACTAGCACTTAGCTTATCTCCTCTATATTATTATCTTCTACTTAGCCTAAGCATCTATTTATATACAAAATAGGCCTAAACATGGGTAAACCCATGGGCCAACATCCCTTTCCTGTTACATTATCCCAAAACCCTAAAAGGACCCAAAAAGGGGTCTAGCTTCCATGATTTCTGCTTCGCGTTGCGCTCCATCTTTGACAAGCTGTCGAAGTCCAAAAAGGGTCAAATATGACCAAGTGTTCCTCAAAACTTGGTCAAGGGCCAACAATGCGTTTTTTTATATATTAAAAAATATTGTTTTTTGTTTCTTATGTTAAACATTAAGTTTGCTGCATAATTTTTTAAGCCAACCTAAGCTAATACCCGAGTCAACTCTGAACGAACGCTATATACTGTCGGAGGCAGTGTAATAATAAACCTACAATATTACATGTACATTCATTGGACCACCTTACAAACCTTTATACTACCTTATACTGAAGTCTTCATTGATTACATTCCCTATGCCTACTATAAATAAAATCATATGCCATCACTCATTAAGATGTTAGAGATGACGTGTGTTTGAGGTTATGGATAAATAACATCTTCGACACTGAAATAACCTTACTTCTTTATTTTTTAATCAGTAAGCATATAACATCATCGATCCTAAGTGGAGTCTATTCACCAATTTAATTATTAGTAGTTATCTTTGATCAGGGACTTTAACATTCGCCTCATGGTCAACGATGGTTGATTGCCTATTACTTGGTGTGTTTTGGTGTTTTAATTGGTTCTTTTTGCGATGTCTTTTACCCAATTATACCAACTTCACTCAACTTACCACCCCTTCTCCAAAGTTTTGTTGAAAATATTATATTTATTTGATTTATTTCGAAAAAAACAAATCTATTTTCATATTTATGAAATTTCCAATATCAAAATTTTGATTGGTTAAATCGTATGTGATTTGACTTAAATCCCCCAAGTATGAGATTTTTTTTTCATAAATGTCAGAGATAATTAATCATTTAACAAATTAAAATTTTTCTATTGGCAAATATAAAGGCTCTGACAATTTCCATCGAAGGCTCTGACACAATTGCAACAGTCGAGGATGGCATTGCACAAATCCTTCCTTGCCTCCTCACCACCTCATCCACTGCATCGATTGCCTCATGCTCTATGATTCGATGCTCTATGCCATTCTCTCATCTGTACCTCATCGCCTGACAACCTCTGCTCTTCACTGCTTTTCTCCCTCTGCTTCTTATCGCCTGACTCCCCCATATGAATAATTCCTCTACCGAGTTATACTAGATACTTTGAACTTCAAGTGCAATACAATTTCATGTCTTTCCTCGTGCCCCCAAACTGGAGCTCCTTGCAATGCCCCAAAGTCTCTGGTATCAACCTTGCTAGGAAACTTGGGACCAATGTGAGCTCTACTAGGGACAAAAGACAACCTAGAGCCCCATCCAGCTTACTTGTGAGCCCTGGGGAACCTGTAGATGTATCGCCCAGATTGAGTGCCACAATTTGGTTTGGTCCACCTTGTGATTCACAAAAATCCAGAGAAAAGAGGTGACAACCTAGAAGAGAAGAAGCTCACACAAACAATTTACTCATTCCTTCCTTCTTCGAACCTAAGTATCCATTAACAACCATTGAATCATATATAAAGAAAAGTAAAAGCAATTTTTGAAGTTTGGTATGGACTTGTTTTTTTGGTTTTTTTTCTTTCATATCTAAAAATAGGGTTATGTTATATAGCAATTTTTTTACTTTATCAAAACTTATCCAAATGGATTACTGAAATAAGAATTTATTTTACATAGGAGCGAGAAAATCAATGGTAGATAGACTCATGTCAATGTTCTCTTGTGATTCGGGCCATTCTATATATCCATCTCTGGTACCACTGTGATCACCCCTGTTTTGCCAGCCTAGAGAAACATGGACATCAATAATTAATGTCTGTGTTTCTTGATAGTTCGAGGGAAAACAATGTTAAGTTTTTGGATACCAAATCTAACAATCAACCAGAAAAGGAGAAAATCCAAGGCCAAGCCATGCTTCGCACAAGAAGTTGCATGTTCAAATTCAGAGAAGGAAAGAGAGCATAGGATGCAACCTTTAATCATGTATGGAAACACTCATGAATCAATTTTTTAAATTGACTATGCAGTTGTACCATTGCTTTGTAAATGAGTTTTGCGACCACTTCCAAAATGGCAGGTAAATTATGATAAAGTAGATTATATTTTATTTTGCATTTGTAGGCATTGCTAGTGACAAAGTTCATTAAAGATAATTATGCAGTGTTGTGTGAATGATTCTTGCAGTGCCTGCTAGAGATAATATTTCAAGAAATAATTTTTTGAAACAGTGAGTTGATTTAAATATCTTACAATAACAGTCTTCAATGGACCTTTAATTAATCTCTTTATGATTTCTATGCACAAATTTGCACTTCGCCTATTGTCAAAATCTACAACATTGTAAACCAAATAAAAAATGAGCAAGAATCCAACCCAATGAGCTAAAATGATTTAGATTAAGATTAATAACCATGGGTACAAAGGGCCAATCAGGAAAAAAGAAAATTCTATCAAAAGTTTGCACAAAAAAGGCATTGCTCATGCAATAATTGGTCAAAAAATGTGGAACGCCTTTAAAGAATTTGCAAATCTGTCAAAAGTCTAATGAATGCGCTCTAATGAAAATACAAAGTTATAATACAAAACATCACGTAAGTACCGGAAGAATCCTTTGCATCACGAGATGACATAACCAATTTCTCCCCGAAATAAGGTAGAATGAAACTAAAAATGCAGGGGGGGGAATAATTGAAGGTATGACGACGAGGGCGATGAGATTACCTCGACATTCACAAGTAGGAGACGTCCTTAATTCATCAGATGTTACAAGGGGTATTAAACCATTAATGATGATGATGATGTTGCTTCTACTTCTGTTTAATGAACAATTATCGCCCCTACTCCTACCCCCACCTCCACCCCTGTGTATGTAATTACACATTACAATCACAATCCAAAGAAGCATGCGTTTTAGTTACAATCTATGTAACTCCTTAGTAAATATGGACAACTATAGTCCTTCTAAATACGACAGTAAATATGGACAAATATAGTCCTTCTATGTACGACTGATAGTGAACATGTACATGGAAAAAAATTGATTGAAAAAATATTCGTAAATAATTTACCTGTAGAGACACCACAGCTTAAAATACAAATTTTTTCGAGAGGAGCCTCAGGATTAATTTTGGCCACACATCCGACATGCAAAACAATGTATTCACTGAAAGTCGATGTCCCAAAAAAGTGGTAAATTGTCTTCCCATTGATGGATAATGTCAAACCTTCAACTTTCAACTTGTAGCACATTACACCTTAGTAGATTAACGAGAGGGAAAGAACTGGTAGCACAACGATTCTGGTCGGTTCTGGTGGGCAATGTTAATGGCAGAAAAACATGCAATCGTCCTCGCAGATGGACATGAAGCCCACCCACAAATGCCTTTATTTTTCAGTGACACGTGTTTAACCTGTGTTACTTGTTATGCTTTTAACATTGGTATAAAAGTGTTTTATTTTATTTTTTCTTTTTGTTTAAGACTTTTATAACTTTTAACCTCAATGGAAAATCTATCAAGAATGGTGTTGCAGAGTTTACCTTGTATTGTCAGGGAAATCTGGTTGCTAAAACCTCAACATCTCCTTCGGGCATCAATGATCTGGCAAACTATGTACATTCTAAGGGTCTCATGCTTGGAATATATTATGGTGCTGGGTGAGTGTATATGAATGCTAGATCAAGTCATTACTGCATCTATAATTAATTCTTCATGGTTTTACCTATGCATCTGGGTTGATTTTAATTTTTATTAATTTTGTATACTTGGCGAGATACTATAGATGCAATGAAATCTGGATAGATATTATAGATGTAGCGAAACCATGCCAGGTTCCCTTGGAAACGAGGAACAAGGTGCTCAACCCTTTGCTTCATAGGTAACCTAGTGCGATTATTATTAGTTCATGAATATCGATTCAAACCACTGTTTTATTTTTTATTTAATATTTTGTTTCGATCCTCTCTCTTTTTCAATTATATCAAACAATGATCATATTATTTCATGATTTAATCATATTTATCGGATGGTTAGATTTCTAGGCATGCTTCTTCCCATGGGCATGTTGGGTTATCTTAAGAGCACTCACTTTCGCAATCCATGGCCATTGGTTTGTTATGTACGAATTGTTGATGGCATCCATCCAACGTAAGATAATAAGATAATATTGCTAGTATTACTAGAGATTTATATTTTAATGAAAATCTGAGAGGTCTGCTGTTTTTGTTTTGTGGATTGGAGTTCCAAGAGATTGAACCCAATCTAAGGTCAAATTGCTTTTCTTGGATGTGGCATGTAAAGATGATTTTCATGTGATTATATTTTTCCAAATATGAAACACTTTGACTTTAAAATTGCGGAGAAGAATTTGCAGTGAAAGTGATGTAAGGAAGTGTTTAAAGATTCTATATTAATGTATAGGAACTTTGGTAACAATACTTGAAACTATTAACCTTATTCTTATGAAAAGATGTGTGAGACATTTCTCATTTTGTTCACTGTTTGTTTTGGTTTAGATAGACAAATAATTTGGTTTACTAAGTCCCTATATTTATATATATTTTATATACATAATCATATATTTTTATCGTTTGTATTTTTATATACATAATCATATATTTTTATCATTTGTATTTTTATATACATAATCATTTACAAAGTGTCATTATTTCTTAAATTAATTTTACTAATAGAGTCAATATTTCCTTTATGATGCCTTAAACATATATACTAAAAGTCCAAGGCTTAATTAGTTTTATTTGAAATTCCTCAGCAATGAAATACAATTAGTTTTATTTGAACTTTCATGACAATGAAATATAACTATGGAGTTAATGTCAACTTTGGTATATACCTATGGAGTGCATATAACTATGAAGTTTTTTTTTTTTTTCATTTTCATAAAATTAAATTTGTGGGGTTGGAACATGGCTTTACGATACCATTTATGTTAATTTTGAATTCTTTTATCATTGAGAGATAAACATTCATTAACTCTTGTATTAATAAAAAACAAACAAGCTTTCTAAAATTTATCCATCTTGTATTAATAAAAAACCAACAAGCTCTCGAAAAATCGTCCAACAATCTTAAGACTATTTCATCTATAAGCCATTTTAAGGTTATGCAACTACCCTTGTCATTTCTAAATCATTTTGTATATAAAAATAAAACAAAATTTTGATACAATTTAAATGAGCCTAATTATTAAGAACATGTGTTTTCTCCTTGTAACTCACAACTTCATAACCAATGAAAGAAGTAAAAACTATATACATAGCTTGGTCACTCCTTTTTTTCACCCCAAAAAACCCTTATTAATATTAATAGGACTTTCTTTTACACCTTCAAGTTCCACATTTTGATTGGTTTCGCAATTTTCGGTTTATCGGGCCTATTCTATTTTACTCCTTTCATGTTTCCAAGTGCAGAAGTGGGTGCCCTGCACTTGTTAATTACTGGTGCTCTGCATTCTCTCCACTGCTTAAACCATCAATGGTAAGGCACACATGTTCTATCATATTGCGCTCGAAGATCAATGTCGAGCAACTTAATAAAGCATTAATAAATATTGAATTTACTTGGTTTGGTTTTGGTTACAGTCGGTTACTCTGCACACAAATCTCGGCGATATCAAATGTGAAATCTCATGTGATGAGGTCCCCAAGGCCGCAGAGGTAATTTGCTTCGAGCTCAATTCTATATCCGTGTAAGAATTTTGCGTCGTTGTTCTAAAATAACATGAATTTTTTTTACTGGTCTGGTGCCGAATAATGGTCCCCACAGGTCATGAGTTCGATACTCTGAGTTAATTTTTAAGCGCCTGTGTTGCTCTGTGTCCCGGAGCTTGATGTTTTCCAAAACCCTTACCATTTGGTTGCCTTATGGTTTTTACTCCATATTGACTTGGTGTTGGTAACGCTAGTTAATAGGTGGGCAATTATAGAATGTTGGTGAGAAGTTCGATTCCCATGCAAGGGTATTCCCTACACAGATACGTATATATCTGGATATAGGTACTTTGGGAGCTCTTGGACACCGTGTTCCCAGTCGTTGATTTTACAGTGGTGTTATAATTTCACCAATGGTTACTAAGCCCTGCATTGGAGTTATATTCTTGCTGTGGTCTACCCCACCCTAATGGCATGACTTCCAAAGGGACGAGGCTAGGTGCAAGTCTCAGGTGAGTTTAAATGAATAGCTGCCCCCTAATATAGAGGAAGTCCCTTGTATGTGGAGCAGCCCCTTTCGTGGTATTTCATCTGATAATTTGGACGGACGGATGCGAGCATGCATAGTTTTTAAAAGAAAAAGAAAAAGAAAAAAATACAAACAGAAACTTATAACCATTAATCATAATTTAAACACCATGAAAATTCAGCTTATGGATTTTATCATTCAAACACCATGAAAATTAAGCCATGTGCTGAAATTTACAGGAAAATTACTGTTGGTTGTTGCTACGCACAAATATTTGCTGTGCAGCTCTCAAAAATTGATGTGCTGCACTCTAAACCTGCTCCAAAATTGCTGCTGAACGCCCACCTGCACTCCTAAAACTCAGCAGAGAAAGCAATGGCGGAGGAAGAAATGGGTTCTTATGGGCATAGATAAAAATAAAATGCTCTCAAAACCCTATATAGACAATGAATTCGTTTTTAACTTTTTAGCTGCAAAAATACGAATCTAGGGCTTACCGGCTGTTTTTATGGTGTATTATGTCAACAGCAAACGTTAAACTCCAGGTAGGAAATGCCACCTGCGAAGGCATTTCCTGCAACATCAATTTTCTCATACTACCCATTTTCTTGACCTTTCGTTTGAGATATTGGAGGGTTAAGCTTCTTATTTTAAATTTCTTACCAATGCATCTAGACGGAGTGCTGTTATCTTGGCCTTTATTTAGAATTTTTACAACTTACTTTTCAGCTTTCTTGTGCTCAATTGATGTCTCTGGGTGAGAGAAGGATGCAAGATCCAACTTGTTTTTATCACATATTAATGCCCATTGTTTGGATCCTGGAAGTGAGACATTAGTTGTGCTTGTGGCTTTTGGCACATAGTTTTCATGAAACAATGATTAACTTGTCAACAGTGGGATAGATTGAGTGTATAAATTATATTTAAACGATACTGTTGCATGCCTGTGTAGCTTATGACTAGTTTCAGTGGGAATGCATATTAAAAATTGAGCAATTTATTCATTGCAAAAATGAAATAATCAGAATTGTCAAGGGGAAAACTCAAGATCTTATCAGCTTAAGTATTACATGATATGTAAATTTTATTGAAAAATCATTCAATGGGAACACATTTCCCTTGTTTGAATTAAATGAGAAATTAGGAAGATTGATTTCCACAGTGGTATTGTGGACTTTCGTATATTGTTGAAGATGTTATAGAGTCTAACTTTCTCAAGTAACATTCAGTTGACAAGATTGTCTACATTACATGCAATTTCTTAAAATTGGTGTTATTCCTGCCATTTTAATCGACATTATAATTTATACAGGCAAATTTGGAGTCAATATGTCATAACAATTAATATGGACTTATAGTTTTAGTAGATGAAGCGGGAAAGAGAAAGTTCTATTTATGATTATTGCTTAATTTGTTTGCAGGAGTTTCAAATGAGATAGAAACATATGACATCAGCTAAATATAATTTGTATCGGACATTGTAAAGGTGGAAAAATTGTAAGTTGAAAAAAGCAGGTTAGAGAGGAGTGTTGAGATCACAAGGGATAAATGAGGATCGAATGGAACCAATCAGCAAACCCTAAATCAGCATAAACCATAAAGACACAAAGAGAAGAGAAGATGAACCTATGAACAAGAGAGACACAAGTTGTAGGTGCCTGCAGGGTAAAGGATCAGTCACTAATG
>JASDQU010291462.1:0-12089 GCA_032191745.1 Picea mariana | reverse complement strand
AAAACTTAATAAGTTTAATGGAGAAAAATAATGGAGTAACATTTCGATATTTTACAAACAAAAACATCCAAAAACTCGCCCAAAATATCGAAGGATCTGATCCATTACTTCAACGGAGACATTTTTGTAACTTTTCAACGTTCCATTCTTTCAATTTCAAAAAACCATAAAAAAATTCCGTATGTTCAAAATCCTACGCTCCTCGGCAGGCAAAAGCCAACGGTGAAACCGAAATAATTGACGCTATTTTATGCTCAATCCGAGGGACTTTAAACACTTTTCTAATCGTGGTTCAGCGGAATCCAATTTCCAATTTCTCTGACGGTTTTCCAGCCTGAATTCCAGCCTCAATTACAGTTGATATGGGTCGTTTTCATTGACTCTGCCTGATCGGTGGAGCATGTCTGTTTCGTATGCATGAAAAACCCCAAATACCATCCCAACAATAACCACCATTACAAGGTAGCACAATTCTCATTCTCAGATGTGTTTAGAAAGAATTTTCTCCATATGACATGGAGAAGTTGGTTGTGTTATGTGTGAGGCAGGGAGTAGTGAATCCCATCCAAAGCTCTCTAGCGTAAATGCACTCACTGTTGATGACCAGCATGCAGAGTTTCTAGCGATTTGGCAGGTCATCGTATATATACATATATTTTCATTTGTATATACATCTTCTCCGGTCCTCTCCGTGTTCTTTAGTTTGACAGGAGATTGGAGAAGATCAGAAGAAAAGGCTCGAGGAACTTCGCAGAACAATATCTGCTGCATTGGATCGAGTCTACGACAAGGTAGGTCTGTGTCATCTGCTGTTTTTATCAGAGAGGAAATGCTTGTGGTATTTAATGTTCGGTATAGAATTTAAATTTAATTTGGTGAGCAGGCAATGGAAAAATCAGTCCGTACGAGGATGGCTTTGGAGGTGAGCATCGCTGAGAGCGAAAAAAGGCTGAAAGAACGCCTGGGCACCGATGCTCTACAGGTAACTCGAATTTTCAATCCATATACAATGCCATTTGAGTGGTTCTGAAATGGGGTTTTGACACAGGCCCTAGTTCAATTCAGGTTTATGGTTTCTATGACTGATACCCATCATGCCCTGTTTCCATTCAGATTTCTGTAACTGCCTTTGTCGATCTGTGGGTACTTGTTTCTATGCATCATGAACTGTGTACATTGAAATTTAAGTTTGGGTTGCCTTGATTCTGCTCAGTCCTAGCAAATTTTGTTTAAGGATAAAATTTACCCTAATCCCTGTTCTTATTTATTTTAGCTCAAATCATCTACCTGAATTTTATGGTGYGTGGCACTCTGCCCACACCATCGAAGAGTTCTATGCTCAGTATCCCCTCCTCAAGATTTGAACTCTTGCCTACCTGTGTTTTTCTTTTGGATTTTGAGCTGGCGAAGTTGGAGATTCAACGGTATCTCCATGCTTATTAGGCACCCAAGTTCTCACTGTTGCTTGAGAGGTCTGCATCAACCAGCACTCTGCCTGTCTTTATGTCGTAGACATTCTTGGATACGGTTTCCCCATTACCTGTACTCCAATATTTTCCCTTATTTTTAGAAGGATCTCCGCAGATCTGCTGGATATAGGTTTGATCCCTGCTTCTTTGCAATCTGTTAAATTGAAGTTAAACATGTCCATCATGGGCAGCTGCACAACTTTAGATCTCTTAATATTTTACCACTATTGGGAGGATAAAGAGCCCCGGTTATCTGTTGCTCATATACTATGCTATTCTAGGAAGAGCCTTGGAGGTAGTTATCTGTTGCTCCAGGCTTGTATGCTGTGCTATTCCTTTTGCATTTTGCAATCCAAGGCATTGTTTGCACAATGGAACTATATGCTTCTTTCTTCCTTTCTGCTACAATAGTTTCTATTTCTTGCAGGCAATAGCGCCTCGGGAATTGCCACTGCAGACCAGGCTAAGCATGAACATGTCCCAACTACAGAACTTGGACAGTGAAAGAGTTGGTGGTTATGGTTGGGTTGGAGGACTTCTTGTGGTTGCTGAGCTCCGAAAACGGGTGTTCAGTTTACGAGAGGCCTTAGAGCTTCCACCTTGCAATGCATCAGCAGATTTAGATGAGGTATATCAGTGCTGTCCTGTGTCAAACAAGATAATTTTTTAGCATTAGTCTCTAGATATTTTGGAGCTATGGTTGCTTGGATTAGGCTTGAGAATCGTCACAATACTGTAATTTTGACTTTTCATCTTGATTAGAAGAGTTGTAACTTGTTTTTGACAAAAATATATTGATTTTTGTTAATACGGCTGTTCATATGTTTATTGTAGTTATTATCCAGCACCATGGAAGCGCTTCAAAGGTTGTCCCCAAGGAAATTACCTTCAACATTTTCATTTGGGTCCTCAGAGGGAGATCAGAAGCCTATTTTCCAGGTCTTTTTGTTGTTCTTTGTCTTGATATTGGATTTTGATTGAGCGTTCTTCAGCATTGCAAATCTGTCATTTTCAAACATCCTGATGGCGTGCAGAGACTGCAACAAATTTACAAGACACTTAGAGCTATGGAAGACACCTGGGTAGATTTGTTTCCTCATAAAGCCAGTACCTTTGTTGAAGAAAAGAGGGCAAATGATGCAGGCTTTGAGGGACAGGAACATGCTTCAGTGTCTAGCACTTCCACTTCTGCTCTGAAGAGAACTGATTCTAAGAACGCCATAAGTCAAGACCACTGTCGAAATCCATCTGTGGACACTTCCAATCTGGAACGACTAAGTAAGCTGCTGGTCCCAAATCCATAGGACTTTTGTCATTTTGACACTCAAAATGAAAAGTTTTTTGTTAGTAAGCTAGCTAGTCTTTATATTAATAATACAAAAAATATTACAGACAGGATTACCTGTGGCCAGCCACTTGGGAAACCAGGACCACAGTAATTCAAAAAACCAGTGTTTGTCTTGCTGGATGTCCAGACAAAGCTTTTTACTTTCATGTTCTTCAAAACAGTATACCCTTTATAGCTTCTGATAGCAACATAAAAGATAAAAAGAAAATTCCAAAGGAGGATATCAGTTTCTCTCAGGACAATTTCCAAAACAAAAGAGAACCTGTTTTGAGGTGTGGGTACTCTCTCATGTAAGACATATCAGCCAATGATCTGAACTTGAGCAAGGTAAGATTTCTGTTGTTAGAGGTACCTTTTTCTGAGACTCTGCTATCAGGAACCTACCCATCCTTACCACTATTTGCAATGTTCCTCCCCTTTTGTTGTTCCACGTATGGCACCCGTTAATTGTTTGGATGTCCACCAATCTAAGCTTGTTGATGGTTTCCCTAAATGCTATGCTGTCAACATCTAATTGTTGATGACCTCCTCTTTTCTGTTGAACAGAAGATCATATTAAAGTTGACTCCAAGAATCCACAATTTCCCTTGAATGACTTCTCCCAGACCCTGAAATGATTCCAAGAAAGTTATCTTGAGGGCTAGATTAGTTGGGTCGTAGGTGTGGTAATGAAACCCTAGTCCAAATAGCTGATCACTTTGTAGCTAGCTGAAATGAATTTGAAGGATGCAAGTCTATCCTCAAGAGTGTCCTAACCTTGGTCCCAAACGATGGCTAGGCCTCCTACGAATCCATCATCATTCACAGCTAGGACTTCTTAACCTCACCAACATTTTCTGGCTATGGTCACATTTGGTTTCTTGCAACATTATGATTAAGGGCTAATTCCTTAGTAATCCTTTTCTTTAGCAGACAATGTTTGCTTGGGGCATTAAGTCTTCTTATGTTCCACGAAATGACTTACATTTTAAACTTTTTTTTGGAAGGAGAAATACTTCTCTGGGAGCCCTTTGGCTTGGCTTGTGTCAGCTAGAAGTGCACCAACTTCTTCAAGTTTTTCTGGTTGTTTTTCTTCCTCTTTTCTTTTCCTCTACAATAGTTTTTTTGTGATTTGAGTGGGGTAGTTCAGATGCCCAATCCTCCCACTGAATTGTGGCCTTGGCTTGGAGTTTCGAGCTTCATTTTTCCTTTCAAAAGCTCCCTTTGGATCTTCTGGAGTCAAGTCTCAGGAGGATTTGTTAGGCGTTTCTCTCAATGTACTTCTATGAGAGCTGGTAGATCGATTTCCACAGTCCCAGGTCCATATCCTGTTGAGTATTGTCCTCCTATGAATCCTGGTTAGCTTCCTTCTCTATGCTCATATCTTGGTTCTTTGGATTTTCTTCATTTTTCCCTGGATTAAAAGCTTGTGCCTCCGTCTTTCGACGTTTAGGGTCTTCCTTTAAGGAGCTTGTCTTGGGGTTCTCTTGATTTCTGATGGCTCCCCTGCTTGTGGATCGGCCTCCTTTGTAGAAGCCAAAATTTGGAAGCTGTTGGAGTCCTTGCTGTGGTTGGTTGAGATGGGTTTCTTCTCGGGTTTGTGCTTGCTTGGAACCTTGTAAATCCCTCCTTGTCCGTATCATCCTTGCCTTTTCCTTGAGTGGTTTCAGAATTACATTGGTAGTCTCTGAACAGGTGACCACACTCATGGCATTTGTGGCATTTGAATGGGATGTGTTCATAGTCCATAGTTTGGATCCATTATGAGTCCTGAAAGTTTATGCTTATTGACTCAGGTAAGGCACCTGAAACATTCATGTAAATGTAGATCCTTGCATAGGAGGTATAATGTAATCATTGCCATTCCTAGTTACTTCTGAGATTTTGACAAATGCACCCAGGGTGTTCCCTATCCCCTCCAGGGTTTCCTACTAGAATTCTTTTGGTAAGGGAATACATTCAAATCCAAACTGGCACCTCCGTGAAATCCTCTTTTTTTGGGCTAAACCTTTCAGTCCAATATCATAGATGTAGTTTGGCCAAGTTGAAGAAGTATGACCCTTATTCAAAAACCTTCCCCTGTCCTTAATGCAGGCACAAATGGGAATGAAGAATTGTTTGGATCCCAATTTCAGATCTACCTGGCCTTTGGGTTTCCATCTGGATTTCACCCACGTGCCACCAGATTAGAGCCTTCTTTGAAGGCCAGATATCCATAAATTTACCTCTTACTACATGATCTTTCATGTATTGAATATAATTTCCAATATTGCGTGAGGTGACCTCATACCTTGGATTCTCTTTTGTTTTGGCCAAACAGCCACTCTGAAACTTGCTGTCGTTCTGCCTCCTCTGCTGTTCATCCTCACYAAAAGCATCACCCTCCACTTGGACCTTTCCCACACCACCCATTCCACTTGCTGTTTGTTTTGATTTTTCTGCCCCTGTGACCGCATCCTTGAATGTTGGGATGTCCRGGGTCTGTGGTGGAATTGCTGCCATTGATTGTGTCAGGTCGCTGCCGCTGCTTGCCTTTGAGCTCTGCACTGGTCTGACTTTCACGCTGTTACCAAAATCTAGTACCTGAAATGCTTTTCATCGCCCTCATTCTAAAATTGAAAAGTTATTCTTAAGTTCTGTTTAGGATTTATTTTATCCGCTGGGGAGAAAAACTGTATGAAGCAAAATTTCTGGACTTTGGTGTGCAGGTGAAAAGATTTTTGAGAAGCTGGATGAGATAAGTAGGAGGGCAAGGCGTGTACTTGAGATGAGAGAGGATGATGAATGCCAGAGTGAAGCATCCTATGAGATTTCAGACTCTTCAGAATCTTCACAACCTATGGAAAGTGAGGATTCTTGGTATGATTCAAATCTAAAAGGCAAGGTTTATAGCGAAGAAGCTCCACTTACCCCGACATCAGTTTTGCCAGAGAGCACCCAAAAATCAGTAAAGACTGGTACTTTTGTGAATGCTTTCACTCCAACTTTATTTTGCCTTCCAAAAATTCGGGTTTCTGGTAATTCACATCCAATTTCTTTCAAGGACCTTCATGCCAATATTAACACCCTTCCTCTTGCAAGAGATCAACCCAGAAATCCTGGAAAGAGGATGTATGATCTTAACTTGTCTACCAGTGAGAATCCTGACTGCCAATGTACATTTGAAAACTCCAAGCATAATGAATGTGTCAATTCCAACCACAATACAACTGCAAATCTGATCTTTCCACCTCCATCCATGGTGTCAACTCCTCCTCCCCCACCTCCGCCTCCACCTCCACCCATGGTGCCAGCTAGACCTGTTCTTCTGCTTCCACCCATAGTGCCGGCCACACCTCCACCTCCACCTCCACCTCTACCTCTACCTGTGGTACCAGCTAGATCTCTTCCTGTGCCTCCACCCATGGTGCTGGCCACGCCTCCACCTCCACCTCCACCACCTTCGAATGCCAACAAAGCTTTGCGCCCAAGGAGATCAAATACAAAGTTGAAGAGATCAAGTCAAATAGGTAACCTCTATAGAGTTTTGAAGGGTAAAGTGGAGGGGGCTGGCCAAACATGCAAATCATCACAAGCTCGCAGAAAATTGATTTCTGGTGGCAGCAATAACAGTTCCCAAGGCATGGCTGAAGCCCTTGCAGAAATAACTAGAAGGTCAACTTTGTTCCTTCTGCAATTTTGTTCCCTTATCTTAGGACTCAGGTTGTACTTTTTAAGTGCACACACACAGGAATATATTAAACCAATCAGAACAAGAATCCCAGGGTTCTAGAATTGCTGACCTGCAGGTTTCAGGGTGAAAATGGCTTGATATTTTATTTCTGTTTCCAATGCAGGTCATCTTATTTTCAGCAGATACAAGAAGATGTACAGCGCTTTGCCACCCGGATTATGGAGATGAAGCATGCTATTGAATGCTTTGAAACAAGAAATATGGATGAATTATTGAAGTTTCATCGCCATGTTGAACTTCACCTTGAGGAGCTGATAGACGAAACCCAGGTCAGCAGATTGAATGAATAGATAGCATTTGTTTGAACAAAAAAACAACACTTCAGAGTCTAAAATGACAATTTAAGCTTTCAAGACTCTTTCTAAATTTGTCTGCCTTACAAAGATTATTGACCATGTTTAGTGATGCATAGGTTTTGGCGAAGTTTGAAGGTTTCCCAACCAAAAAGCTGGAAGTAGTTCGGTCTACAGCAACACTTTATTCTAAATTAAGTGCTATAGTCAATCATCTTAATACCTGGCAGCTTGCAACTCCATTGTCTCAGCAGCTTGATAAGGTCACAAGCTACTTTGACAAGGTAAATGAAGCAAGTTTCATTTTTGCTATTTGTAAATCTTATTATCTTGTTACTGCAAGAAGTTGGTTTCAAGAAACCAGAAAGCTCAGGTTTCAACCCTAACAAGGCTCTATGTAGGCATCAAACTTAGGGAACAATATGCTTGAGGTCATGTGCTACTTGGATGAGTTAAAGTGAAGCTTTCACTTTTCCTCGGGCCATTTCTCCCTGTTAAATCAATCTAAATTCAACAATCAACAGATCCATAACTTTCCATGTCTGCACTATAATCTGATAAGTCGAAATGTGACTAAATTAAATTGAACTTTGCCTAATTGTAAAGTAGCTAACAACCTGCATGAAGCAAAGTATCAATATTTCCCTTAGTTCGTATTGGCAGAATGCCCAGTTGAAGAAAATTGACCAGTGCTACATAACATTTATTTATGTTTTGATTCTGGTGAAACTCAGGGCTCAAACATAACCCCGTGCTTATTAGACACCCATGTTCTCACCGTGGCTTGGGAGGTCTAGAGTCTAGACTGAATGCTTAAATTAGTAATGTTATCTTGTTACTATAAATGCTTGATTTCAGGAATTCTCTAGTTTCACTTTCTTACAGCATTATTGTATATAATTATCAAACTTAGTTGTCAAAATATTTAGAGTTAAAATCTTCTGCAGATCAAGATAGAGGTGGAAGCATTGGAGCGGATTAAGGATGAAGAATCAAAACTCTTTGAGAGAAATAAGATCTTCTTTGATTTCAATGTACTTATTCGCATCAAGGAATCAATGGTTGATGTTTCTTCTCGCTGTATAGCTTTAGCGTTGGAGGTCAGTGAAGGATATCCAATCTTGTTTATAAATCAGTTATTTATCTGAGAAAGTTAAGATTTATTAGTCATCAAATAGTGTACAGTCCGTTAAGAAGCTTCCTGCTTCAATTTGAAAATTTTTGCTAGGCCATAAATCTTGATAAGTGGTAGTTTTGTACTTGTGTTTTACCACAGGAGAGCAAGACAACCAAAGCAGAGCCATGTAGAGTTGTTGGTGACACGAAGGCTGCACATAATGACAATCGCTTGCGAAGATGCTTGCAGATGCTATGGAGGACTTTTCAGTTATCTTTCCGTGTTTACAATTTTGCTGGGGGTCAGGATGAAAAAGCAGAGGAATTGACTTGTGCGTTGGCCAGAGAAATGCAAACATACCCTCAACATTATTGGTCCTTTTGATCTTGTGCTATGCGGATATTGTGGCCATCTGTGACCTCTTAAGTTCGAACTGCCATTAACTCTTTGGCTTTCGATTGGTTCAAGAGTTATGTATAAAACGGGAACCATCTGTGACCTCTTAAGTTTGAACTGCCATTAACTCTTTGGCTTTTGCTTGGTTCAAGAGTTATCTATAAAACTGGAAAGGATCATAGATTAAGTTAACGAGGATGGTAGAGTTCAGTTTCTCTGTGTGTTGTTGTGAGGGATAAGTCAGATAGATTGAGGCTTGAGACATGTTTGCCTGACCTTTTAGGTGTTATTTCCTTGAAAACACCACCATTCAGCGTCAAATGGGCATTCATGCCAAGCTGTTCTGATTAGAGTGATATTCATTTTTATCGGTAGTCAGGTATGGTGGCTACATCATGTATTGATAATCTCTGTCTCGTAGTATATATTATGACAGCTTTTAAATAAGCATGTCAAAGGCCTTCCAGTTATTATGACAGCATATAAATAAGCCTGTCAAAGGCCTTCTTGGTACTATATCYCATGAATTTCTTAATTTACTTATTCTATGCGTGCTTCGTCTTACTAAAGAGAAGTTTTACCAAATAGAGGTTAAGGGATGATGCATCTATAAAGAGTTGCCTATCCAAAAATCTTAATAAGTTTCCACATTTTATGACAAACAATAAAAGCAAGATMCTATAGCCTTGCTCAATTTATGGCCTATGACTTTAACTAGCTGCGACTTTTAAAAGTGTATGTACGCACCTGTATACATTAAATATACTAAACCAATCGATATATGGATGTGTGGGCATGCATATAAACACTTTTGAGGTTATATACACACCTGCATTACTCAGATACAGAAAATATTAGTATCACTTTTTATATATTACAAAATCTTCAAAACATCTAATATGTATTTATTATTCCTTTTCATTTTTTTTTTCTAATTTCTTTTGGATTTTAGAGTATTATACATCATAGGATTCATCATGAGACTCCTCCTAGGTCACCTAATTTTCCATTATAGGATCTATTATGTTAAAAGAATCCTCAAAGTACGTGCAGATACAAATGGAATGCTAGTGCGGCCAAGATGCAAGGGATGATCCAATGTATTTTGGTTCAATGAGGTGCTTAGACACATTTTGCATGACTTCATGTGTTGTTGTCCATGAGTATAAATTGAGTTTTGGTTGATTGGACTTTATGTAGCCCTTGCTTCGTTGGAATGGTCTTGGAGGAGGGTGCGACCAATGGATATCTTCCATTATTTGGGCATCTCCTTTGGGGATGGTCTTTCACCTTATCCAATCTGTGGGATTGGTGCATTGACAAGCTTTAGCTGAACCTAAGTGCTAACATTACAAGGATTTTTCCTTTGTTGGAAGTCATACCATTATTTCAAGAATTCTACAAGCTAGTCACGTGTATTATTCATCATGCAAGTTTCCTTCAATCATGTATGTTTGGATTGGAGTTGGAGAAGATTTTGATAGCATTTCCCTGGACTAAGTTTAAGGGAGCTAAGAAGGGTAATTTTTTGTCCCTTGGCACTTTTGTGCTATGCCTAAGGATGACAGGCTTGGTCTCTTGGATATTTTTATGCATGGGATGATTCTAGTAGCAACTTAAATTGTCAGATGTCTTGAAGGGAATGGCTTTGGAAATGTTCCCACTTACAAGATTCCTCATAGTAGCCACATTGGTAAGATACATGGATAGATTGAACTTTGTGATATGATTGGGTCTCTGCRGGACTTTAGGGTTCATATGGCTTAACTCTTTTGAGGCTTGTAAGCAAGGGGCTAGTTGGTTGTCTTGGGATTTTTGGGGGAGAAGGAAAAGGTGTGATATATTTGGGCAAAGTATTTTCAACATTCTATCGTTTTAGTCAAAAAGGCTTAAAAAATGGCCTTTTATTCAGAAGGATTTATGGGATGATGATTGCGGAGGGTGAATTGATTAGATGACTCATGCTCTTAGTCAAGGTCTTTTTGCCTTGGATAAATGTGTTGTTAAATATTTGTAGGCTCTTATTTTAGAGGAGGATCTACCGAATATGAATGGTCTTATACAAGGCCCTGTTGACCGCCTATTCAACTAGGGGGTCAACTCCATGTAACATGAACATATGCATCAACAGATGCAAACAAGTCAAAGAATTTTTGGTTCTACAAGGCATTTTTTCTCCAGCACACGGTTTTGTAAGCGGGATTTCCGCACCCTTGCGTGGGTTTATAATGTAATAGGTCAGCATGGATCATAGTTAGGCCAGTTACCTTAGGATTTCTTCATTAGAAGAGTTCCTTTCACTGAGTGTTTTTTATCCTCAGGAGGTTAATTTGTCCTAACCAGCCTTATTAATTTCCCTTGAGTTTTTCACTCCCACTAGCAATAAATCCTCCAAAGTGGTGAAAGACATTCTAATGAAGTCATCCTCTGGTAGCTAGTGTTTAGGAATGATGTAAATGACCATGCAAGGCAACACAAAAAGTTTCATGATTTTTAGTCGAGTCTAGATAGTTTTTTTTTTAATTAATTAAAATTTCCTAAGGTTGGGATTTTAATTAATTAATTAATTCTGATGAAAAATTGTAAAAGCTAGGTCCCTGGGTTTTTGATAGGGTCTTTGTACTCAAAATAAATGGAATGAGACCACCTACACCCTTGGACCAAGTTTCGGCTCAGTTGGACAAGTTTTGCCAGGGTTTTGTCCACTTAGGAGTCTTAGTCAGATAAAAACAATTTTAATTGCTAAACCCAAGACATGGGAAAATGCCAATTTTGTAATAATTAGGCAATTGAGTTAAAGTTAAGATGAAATGTGGTTGAGAGAGACTCCCTAACCTACCCAACCCCTTTTCATAGCCTTTACCCACATCATAACTCACTCTTTAATTAAATCCCCCTTGGGATTTGCGCCTCCTTCCCACATGAGACTTAGAATCTCCCTTAAATTGAAGCGTTGGCCCCTCCTCATGAGGTGCGCCCTTCCTCTAACCTCCACAACACTTCTAGGAGTGTGTCTTACACACTCAACCCACACTCCTTCCTAAACCTCACACTTTCCTCTTGGAGTTGTGCTTTTCCTCTTGAGGAAAAGTGGAAACCCTTGTTGGAAAGTGGAAACATCTTGCAAAATATGGGATGTTTGCCTGAAGGCAAAACATGGGTCTCTCCTTCAACCAATGCGCCTTCATTTGATGGTCACTTCACCCTCCTCTCATCCCCACATTCCATTCCTCACTCAACCTAAAAGTTCACGCCCTCATTGGTTGAGTTGTCTCTTCCCTTGGATTTTTGACAAGTGTTAAAGATCCAAGAGAGGTCTCTTTGGCCTCTCAAGCTATAAAAGAGACCTCTCACTCCCTCATTCATGACCATTCTTCACAGTATTGTTATGTGTTAAAATAATGTAATTGCAAAGTGGATTCTTATTCTTATTTGATATATTATTCATTGGATCAATCCCCATTGCAGATTAATCATGTCGGTTATTATAAAGGACCAAATCCCCTTTTGCGGATTGGTCAAAAGATAATTGTAATAGGCAGAATAAGAAGTCGGCCCCAAAAAATATTAAAGGGGCGCTGAATTATAATAAAGGTGGTTATAACCACCTAGTTGGAGAAGTCGGCCCTGCCAGTGAAGAGACACTTCACACGTGCCAGTCTAATATAAATAAGGAGGCTAGCGCCTCACTTAGACACAACTCACTTGCTCATTTTGAGAGACAAGTTTCGGAATTGCAGAAGAAGGAGAGAGA
>JASDQU010291453.1:0-11922 GCA_032191745.1 Picea mariana | reverse complement strand
CACGTATTTACCTTGAGAGTTTGGTGAGGAGTGGAGAGGTGAGAATTCAGATGAGAGCTCAGAAATCTTGGGCGCACATGTTCATGGAGGGCGCAAGGCAGGTTGGAGTCTCGTTTATTTGTGTTGAGTGTATTTTCTAGGAGGAGGGCGCAAGTCTACCTAGTAGCATTTTGTGTGGAGCTTTCTTGTTTCTGATTTGTGGGTTGTGGAAAGGGAAAGCAAAGGAAAGTTTGCATGCAAGGGTTCTTCAATAAGCAAAGAGACAGAGAAAGGGAGCAAGTATCTTCATGAATATTCAAGGAAGGAGGGGGCGCACTCTTCTAGGAGCACACATCCCAAGGAACCATTGCAGAGCTTGTGTTGAGCTTGCAGAGTATCAGATTCCTTTATATTTATCTTCCTTGTTGTATTACATGCTTGAAGAACACTATATATATACATTCATCTCAAACTAGTTTTCCTCGGAGGGGTTTTATCCAGGGTCATGTTGACCAAAAATACCTGTGTTCATTTCATGTATGTTAGAGTTTAGAACAACATTATTTCAACACTAATAGATCTCTAGGTGTGTTATATAGCTTATGGTATTCATGTGCTAACCTTTGGTGAAAAAACCACATGCTAGAGAACCCATATGGCCTATGTAACTGTAACAAATCAGCGAAGAATTTATTAAACAATTTTTTGTCATAAAACAATAGAAAACCATTGTTAGACAGTTGAAACTTAGAGCCAACTTGAGGTCAAAGATAGACCTAGTTCGCAGCTTGATAGGACCTAGAAAATCTTCAACGTCAAGCCTCCAAAGATGAGGTTTTTCCTCTCCCAGTAAAAATGTTTGGAATGTCATGGCTAGGTCATGTCTTCTAGGTTGTCTTCTAGGCCTCCAAAGGTACGTATCTTTCATCTGGCATGTGAGCCCTTGACATCCAACCTATGATCTTGAAGCCCCAAGGAATCCCAAGCTAGGCTTGTTCTTCCAAAATCCTCCACCAACTAGGTCTTGCAAAGACAAATAAGCACACCTTCCAAGGATCTCAAGTCTTAATATCATGGTGAGTAAATCAAATCAATAAATGAGCACCTAAGCATGTGCATCAAAGATTACCTGGTCAAACAAGTAAGTGCTCAAAGACATTATGCAACTTGCCAAGATTGGATATGGGAGGGTTGACGAGGTTTCCTATTGGGTAGATCTTTCCCTAGGTCAAGGATTGTTTCCCAAGTGATCCCTCTCTAAGACATGTGAAGTAGATGAAGTGGTTTATGGATCAAGACTCATTGGGCATGGGGTTCATGACATACAAAGGGTAGTAGTGTCTCATTCATGGGTGACTTTTTAGAGGGTGTGTGGCACCTTTGTTTGCAATGCACTTTTTCCAAGCCCATCCTCTTGCCATTCATTGTTTATTTCATGTTTTAAAGGACGAGTTGAAGGCCACTGCCCCAACATGGTGTCTAGATAATGACAGTGTCACTCACAAATACCTTGCGAAAATGAGAAGGTTGTTTGGTGATGATATCCCCCTTCTCTTAGTTGTGTACCTGAGAGCCACTACTCTGGCTTGGTGGCCAAATGATGGTAATGTCATACTAATATATACCCATGATCAGGATAGGCGGGCTCGTGATGAGACCTCCTATCCTCCAACTAACCTGTAAGCATTCACTATCATTTATTCTTGTGATCCCTCTTTTCTTACAAAGAAGTGTTTCATTTCTTTCTTAGGGGATCCCTGGGCGAAGCATCTAGAAGGTCTATATATAGGATTTGATCTTTTTAGCTAACATCAATCCATATGGGCCTTCAGCCCCTTCTTCCCATGGAATGAGGGACAACCCCTTCTTGGGTCAATACACCCTAAAATCCCAAGAGACAAGGAAATGGGGGTTTTATGTGATGGAAAGTGATAAGTATGGCTAGGAATGGTATGATGGCAATTCAAGGGATTTCCTAGTAGAAAAACCATTCCCAAGGAAGACCACTTACTAGGGCACAATGTCAACTACCAAGGTGAAATGGGGCAAAAATCATAATTTCCAAGCATATGTCATCAAATATAAAGTAGTCTAAGATACAACATACTCAAAATGCCTCAAATATTGAAATGACACTCAACATAATACCTAACTTGTACCTCATGGAGCAAGGCCTAGTGCCTCTCGGAAGCCAGTTGGCGTGTTGGATTCCATCCTGAAAATTTTGAAATATTTGGTGGTGTGAAGGGTATTTGATCCAGGTGGATATTGGTGGCCACCCACCTATTCCAACTGGCTCAAAACAATCTTATGGAAATTTACTATTTTTAGCAGTTTTTGGTTCCTAAACTTTCAGGGCCATTTTGAGGGCCTAAATGAAGTTTTTCAGGATCAAGCACCTCAACTATATCTATAGGCTCTAATTGAGCCACCAAAATTAGTCTTGTCGAAGATACCTTTCCAACGAGCTATCGTAATCACCAAACAAAGATCATATGCCAAAGTTACACCGCGAGGAAGTTGATACACCAAACTACTCAAAACGGGGTCCACAAAATTGTTGGATTTTCATCTTCTGAGGTTAGGGTTTTGGATTTTATTTATGTTAAAAAGGACTTTATAGGCTCATTGTAACAATATTCATTTGAATGTGAGTATCCTTCACATCTCTTCTCAGAGATAAGTTTCCACCATTCTAGCGAGTCTTTCACTCTGTGTTTCTACAGTTTTGCACATTTCGCTCATTAATAGAAATTGTGTATTACTGTATCTCTGTGTTTATATATCTGATATAATTTTGTTATATTATTGGATATCTGATATATCTCCATACGTTTATTTATTATATCACCACTCTCATTTCATGCCAAAAATAATTTGGATCAGTGGTATCAGAGCATCCTACTCTTGATCATTTTTTCAGTGCATGTCCCCGACGAGGTCCGAGTATAGCAAGTTGGGTCTCGAGCTTGTCTCTCTTGAGGAAAATCGTTCTTGCACTCCCAAGAAACCCTTCATGGTGGAATAAAATAAAAATGACAGATTAGACAATTCTATTAATATGTTGCGTGAGAAAGCTCTCACGTGACAGAGGGACGAAATGATGGAGAATTTTTCCCACATCCTTCAACGTCTGTCGATAACAACCGAAACGTCTTCATCAAGAGACCACTTTGGAGGAACCTCTCCTTTCAAGGTACAAGTTAATTTTGATATTCCCGTATTTGAAGTTCATATAGATGTGGATTCCCTAGAAAAATGGTTAAATCTGCTAGAAGGTTATTTCTTTGTTCACAATTTTTCTGACAAGGAAAAGATCACCTTTTCACTCCTTAAGGTTTTCCCCCATGTCAAACATTGGTGGGAAACTTACTGGGAGAAAAGTTCCAAAGAGAAGTCTGGAATATATGGGGTCGAGCCCACTTGGGATTTTTTTGTGGATGCGGTCAAGGAATAATATTACTGTGTTGGTAACTATGACGACTAGTACATGAGATGGACCATGTTGCGTCAAGAGAGGCTCCAAGTAGTGTTGAAGTTCACCAATACCTTCCATTCCTTGGGCACCAAGATGGGTATCAAATATTCTGAGCAGAATTTGGTTTTGAAATACCGTGGGGCTCTACACAGGTACATCCAAACTGAAATTGATTTGTGGACATCTCATTGTTGGGAGCTACCTATCGATATGCTGTCAAAATCGAGCAGAAATTTAGGCATTGGAAAAAACGAGAGTTCGGGTTTGCAAATATGAAACAACCAAAGTATGATAAAGACGACCCTAACAAACAGCCTCCTGAAAACCATTCTAAACCACAAGAAAAGAAGGGTAATGGAAATATGGAGAAGGACACTGGAAAGTGGTCTGATTTCCACAAAATCTCCTGGCACAACACTGATGAATGTCTCTCAAAACATTCATTGCTATCCGAGATCAAAGAGAAAGATATGAACCCGGATTCAAAATCTAATTCAGAAAACACTAGCAGAAGACATATCATCGATACAGACCCCACTGCTATTGTCACGACTGCAACAATTCAACCAAAAGAACTAGCAAATCCTGAAGAGGGGGAGCACCTTTTTCATTCACAGATGTGGGTGAAGGGGACCCCGCTACATTTTATTGTTGATAGCAGAAGCTAGAAGAACCTCATCTCAATAGAGGTTGTCAAACAGTTAGGATTGTCGACAACACCACACCCACAACCATACAACATCGGGCGGCTTCGCCAGGGATGATACCTTCGTGTCAACCAACAGTGTTGATTGTCATATGACATCCAACCTTTCAAGGATGAGGTATTATGTGATTTTTACCCACTAAATATATTTGATGTTCTGTTGGGCCAGCCATATATGTGGAAGAACCATGCCATTTATGAGTCTCAACCTCGTAGTGTCATTGTTACTCTAGGGGGTCATATCTACAGGATACCAGAGGTATTTCCAACTATTGTCCCACCTAAACAATGTCGCAAGGTAGTATCTCATACTCCAAAATTCATCTTCTTCACAGTCTCTTCAAAAAGTGAATAGAAGAACACCATAACCACTATAGCCTCAGTCCAAGCACCTTTTGTCCAACAGAATCAGGTCAACAATATTGAAGCAAAGTGCAAGGATTCCTTTTGCACAAAGTCATCTCAGGTAGCCAAACTGGTTAAAAAGGTCCAACCCTTCCAGCCACAGGTTCATGACAGCCTTCAACAAGCTAAGCAACACAACTTCTCCAGCAAGGCAAGTAGCTCATCAAGATGCATATTCAACAAACACTTTTCCCTCTCCCTCGAGCACTCAAGGCAATGGAGACCATTTCTTCCTAAGGAGGGAGGATTTAGCCAGGTGGATATTGGTGGCCACCCACCTATTCTAAATGGCTCAAAACAATCTTCTTGGCCCTTGACCAAGATTTGGGAGTTTCTTGGTCATGTTGACCTATTTTGGGACTTCGACAGCCTGTCAAAGGAGGAGCGCAAGACGAAGAGGAGATCATGGGATCTCGGCCCAGTTTTGGGTCCTTTTTGGATTTTGGGGATAATGTAACGGGAATGGGATGTCAGCCCATGGGTTTACTCATGTTTAGGCCTATTTTGCATGTATAAATAGAAGGATACGCAATGTAAGAAAGAGGAGAATAATGCATCTATGTGATGTGAATGTATGCTAAGTGCAAGTAGGATCTGTAAGTGCTTTGTGCATGATTGTAAGAGACTTGTGGAGCTAAGTGCAGGTCCTTGTAGCAGATTGTGGAGGGATTAGTGTTGTAACACAAGGAAGAAGGATCTAGCGAGCTACGCAGATATTTTGTCCTATGCGAAGTAAGGGTTTGATGGCTTTGTGCTTGTAACCGATTGACTGAAGACAATAAAGAAGAAGAGTTGGTGGACGTAACCCCAGGGTGGGGGCGAACCACATTAGTGTGAATGCTAAAAAGCTCTATTTTATCAGTGAAGTGAATAGTGATTGCATATTGAGGAACTGACGGTGCTAAGATTTGTATTAAGTGTTATAATCACAGATATGTGTCCCAGCTAAGGTTGCAGACACCTGAGTGTTGCAACCAACCCTGCCTCTACCTCGGGTGATACTTCATCGGCTTTGCAGGTGTTGCTGAAAGGGTCGGTAGTTAGGGTTTTGTTGGTGCGTTGTTGTAGCGTTGAACCCTAGGTCTGCTCGTGTGCCAACAAATGGTTTCGTTGTTGGGACCTGAAACTGTGATTGTTGGGAACTGAGAAAGAAGAAGCTTTGTGCAAAGATCTATCCTGAAACTATGAAATCTCTGTGTGTAGATCTATGCCCTAGTGCGCAGTATTCTACTTGATTTATGAAGCTCTGTGCTAAAGAAGGAAACCTGATTTGAAGAAAGAAGATCAGATATGAAGGAAAGAAGCAAAATTTGAATGCTTGGTGCTCTAATAAAGGTAAAAGTGAGAATTTATGATTAAAAGAGGTAAGATCTACAAGCTCTATGCTCTGATAAAGGTAAGAATAGTTAAAAGTTTTAGATCTGGAAGCTTTGTGCTCTGTAGAAGTAAGATAAGTGGAAATTTGTGTTTATAAGAGTATGGATCTAGGTATGTTTAATAGAGTCTGTCCTAGTTTGAAAACTAGGGTATTAATAGATGAAAGAAGATTTGATATGAGTATATCTGATAAGAATAGTGAAAAATATGTTATACCTATGCATAGAAAGAATGTTTGGACTAACAAGTGGATGCAAGATCCTAGAAATAATTTGTTACAGGTTAGCTACCATGATCCTAGTGCATAGTACAGAAGAAGTTGGGGATCATTTAAAAGAAAGAGAGGATTAACCCTATGTTACAGTTGTAGAAGACCAGGACATCTGACTAAGGAATGCCCTGGTAGAAGACCTAGTTGCCTCTGTTGTCAAGCTCTAGACCCTGAAGTACTAGATTTCCCTAGAATGATTGCTAAGCTTGAAAGAATGAGTCTGAATCAAGAAAACCCTAAGGCAGATCTAGAAATTGAGATTATGGAAAAATACCAGAAAGGATTTGAGCAAGCATTGCTACAAATGAAAGAATCCCTGAATAACCACTGACATGTCATATTATCAGAGATATTCAAAGGAAAAGAATGCATTGAAGCAAGAATAGGAGACTTCGACATTGACTGTGTTCTAGATGAAGAAACACAGGTGAATATCATGACCGAGAGAACTTGGGAAGCTATAGGGAGACCTTCTATGACTCCCTCATTAGGAGGAATAGGGTTGTTTAAAGAAAAACTGGTAAACCTGTGTGGAAGGCTCGCTCAAATACCTATGATCGCCAATGGAACTTCGACAGAGGAATATTTTGTGATTATTAAATTTATTGAAGATAGTTCCCTGTTTACCATGTTAATAGGAAAACCTTGGATTGACAGAGATCAATCCATACGAAAGAAAGAAGAAGAAGTTTTGGAGCAGAAGAAACAAGAATTAAAAGATTTCATGACCAGAAAGATCGCACAATTGATTGAAGAACAGGAGAATAGAGCGAAGCTATTTGACACTAGAGACCCTGATGTCGAAGTTGCTAGGACACTAGGAGACCCACAGAAGACTGAATTACTTACTCCAGATAAAGAAGAGGTATTACCCCTCAATCCTAGGAAAGAATCTCAACAGTGCGCAGTGACTATGTCAAAAGAAGATGAGAATCAGAATGGGAAAAGAACTACCGAGATGAAGCTCACTGGAAAAAAGGCTAGAAATTTAAGAAAGAAGAGGGCTAAGACTGAAAAGTTACAAGAGGTTCTAGAGGAGACCTCGCAGTAAGAAAATTTGCAGAATTGGAACTTCGTCGAGATATCAGAACAATGACACATGGTACATCGCCAGGCGAAGCAATATAGTCGTTGGGTCTGATATATCTATTTTACATAAGACCATTAGACCACGCCATAACGGATCGAACAAGAGTTAATGGAGGCTCATAACCGTTGCAAGGAAACCGTTTTCAGATTACCTATTTATCTGATCGCGCCACGCACCGAGAACACTTTTGCTAATTGAGAATTCGAGCCCACAGACTAAGTTGAGTTTATACGGTGATCATCGCACTCTTTCTCTTTAGCTCAGTATTGTATCTAAGTTGTTACCCGAACCCACGATTTTTCACCCTGAGTGTGCATGTCGGATGAATTGAGTGCCGCAGAGAAAGTTGTTGAAGAAGTTTTGATCGACTTAATGACTAAGAGAGTCATGTCAATGTATGAAGGTATCCAGGATTCATCTACAAGAGGCCATAGCAAAGCATCAAGTCGAAGCATCTTGAGCCAAGCTCGAGGCATTCGAGGTAGAATTTCTCAGACCAGAGTGACTCGGGATGAGTCACAGGTGAGTGTTGGGGGCCTGTTGGCCCTTGACCAAGATTTGGGAGTTTCTTGGTCATGTTGACCTATTTTGGGACTTCAACAGCCTATCAAAGGAGGAGCGCAAGACGAAGCGTAAATCACGGGATCTCGGCCCACTTTTGGGTCCTTTTTGGGTTTTGGGGATAATGTAACGAGAATGGGATGTCGGCCCATGGGTTTACCCATGTTTAGGCCTATTTTATATGTATAACTAGAAGGATAGGAAATGTAAGAAAGAGGATAATAATGCATCTATGTGATGTGAATGTATGCTAAGTGCAAGTAGGGTCTGTAAGTGCTTTGTGCATGACTGTAAGAGACTTGTGAAGCTAAGTGCAGGTCCTTGTAGCAGATTGTGTAGGGCTTAGTGTTGTAATGCAAGGAAGAAGGATCTAGCGAGCTGCACAGATCTTCTGTCCTGTGCAGAGTAAGGGTTTGATGGCTTTGTGCTTGTAACCGATTGAATGAAGACAATAAAGAAGAAGAGTTGGTGGACGTAGCCCCAAGGTGGGGGCGAACCACATTAGTGTGAATGCTGTGAAGCTTTGTTTTATCAGTGAATTGAATAGTGATTTCATATTGAGGAAATGGCGGTGCTAAGAGTTGTATTAAGTTTTATAATCACATATCTATGTCCCAACTAAGGTTGCAGACACCTGAGTCTTGCAACCACCCATGCCACTACCTCGGGTGAGACTTCATTTGCTTCGTAGGTGTTGCCGAAAGGGCCAGTAGTTAGGGTTTTGTTCGTGCGTTTTTGTAGCATTGAACCCTGGGTCTACCCCTGTGCAAACAAATCTTCTGAAAATTTACTATTTTTAGCATTTTTTCGGTTCCTAAACTTTTGGGGCCATTTTGAGGGCCTAAATGAAGTCTTTTTGGGATTAATCATCTCAATGATATCCAAATTCTTTAATTGAGCCCCCAAAATTAATCTCCTCGATGATACCTTTCCAATGAACTATTATGCGCCCCAAACGGAGATTGCATGCCAAAGTTATGTCCCGGGGAGGTTGATACACCAAACTACTCAAAATGGGGTCCACAAAACTGTTAGCTTTTCATCTTCCGGGGTTAGCGTTTTGGATTTTATTTATGTTAAAAAGGCCTTTAGAGCCTCATTTTAATCATCTTCTTGCAAATGTGAGTATCCATAAAACATCTTCTCAGAGATAAGATGCCACCATTCTAGCGAGTCTTTCACTCTGTATTTCTACAGTTTTGTACATTTCGCTCATTAATAGAAATTGTGTATTATTGTATCTCTGTGTTTATATCTCTGATATAATTCAGTTATATTATCGTATATCTGGTATATCTTTGTACATTTATTTATTATATCTCCCCTCACATTTCATGCCGAAAATAATCTAGATCAATCTCCATCTGTGCAAGTGGACATTGTTGGTCATGTAGTCTCTCAGCACTACATATCTACAACCTGAGGGCCTTGAGACATGATCTTCTTAGTTATCCCAGAAAATGGGGATAACACCTTTTTGAGCATAAGGATGCAAACATACCTAGTGGTCCTTGGTTTCAATATTTGGAAATCTATTGTGATTGGTTATACATCCCCAACAACTCCACCAACATATGCGTCCGAGAATAAGCCTAGTGAAAATAATGCAAAATCCATGAATGTCATCTTGTGTGGTCTATTAGAATATGAGTTTTTCAAGGTGATGCATTGCAAATTCACAAAATAAATTTAGTAAAAGATTCAAAATATTTATGAAGGCGATGACAAGGTTAAGAAGGAAAATCTCCAAACTCATAGAAAACAATTTGAGAGCCTGAAAATGAAAAATGAAGAGAATGTTGCAACCTATCTTCTTTGTGTTAATGAAATTTTCAACACCATAAAAGGACTTAGTGAAAAGGTTGAATAATTTATGATTGTACAAAATGTGTTAAGGTCACTCCCCATAATATTTGATGCCAAAGTTTCTACCATTGAAGAAATGAAGGATCTTGATTCATTAACAATGGATGAATTGCATGGGACTCTCATTGCATATGAGATGAGAACATAAAAAGAAAAAATAGCACCAAAGGAATAAAATTTCAAAGCATCAAAGAAAACAAATGGATACAAATCCTGTGATTGTTCTAGCCATGAATCAAATACATAGGAAGCACAATCCGTGAGAAAAAAAAAAAGAGGATCTGGAAAATACAAAGGTAAGATACCCTTCAAATGTTTTAATTGTTGTAGAGTAGGACTTTTTTGTTGCAAAATGTCCATATGAAAAAATGGAAGATAGTGATGATCAAGACAATAATGATGAAGGTCATAGAAATAAAAGAAAACCCTATAAACACAAAAGAGGAAAATATACTAAGAAGAAGAGTTTTTACTCTATGAAGGACAATAGCTCATCTAAAGAAAGTCATGTACATGTTTTTGATATTAATAAAGAATAATTCCTCTTCATGGCCATGGATGAAAATTCTACTAATATATAAAACGAAGACAATTAGAAAGGAAAATTATATTAAGAAGAAGAATACATTGACGGAGAAGTGAATCTTGAAGCATAACTCGTTAGTGCCTTAGAAGAAATAAAAAGTTATCCGGATTATTTTCGGCACAAAATGAGAGTGAAGATATAATAAAGAAATGCACAAAGATATCGCAGATATTCAATAATATAACATAAATGTATCACAGATGCAACCATAAACACATATATACAGTAATACATGATTTCTATTAATGAAATAAATGTACAGAGATTGTAAAAATATAGAGTGAAAGACTCGCTAGAATGGTGGCAGCTTATCTCTGAGAAGAGATGTGACGGCTACTTGCATTCGCAAGAAGATGATTACAATGAGGCTCTGAAGGCCTTTTTATAACAAAATCCCTAGAAATGCAAAAACCTAACCCTGGGAGATGAAGCACCAAAAGTCATGTGGGCCCTGTTTGGGTAATTTAGTACATGAACTTCCTCGAGTCGTAACTTTTGCATACGATATTCATTTTAGGAATATGATAGCCCATTGGAAAGGTATTGTCGAGGAGATTCATTTTAGGCTCAATATTAAAGGAAGTTCCATATTGCAAAAAAAAATTCCCAAAAAACATCGTTTAGGGCCTCAAAATGGCCCCAGAAGTTAAAACCTGCTAAAAATAGTAAATTACCAAAATTGCCAGAAAATTGTTTTGGGCCATTTGGAAAAGCTGGGTGGCCACCGATATCCACCTAGATCAATCCTCCCTCCTTAGGAAGCAATGGTCTTCATTGCGTTGAGTGCCCGAGGGAGAGGGAAAAGCATTTGTTGAATCTACATCTTGGTGAGTTTCTTGCCTTGCTGGAGAAGTTGTGCTGCTTAGCTTGTTGAAGGTTGTCACGAACATGTGGCTGGAAGGGTTGGATATTTTTAACTAGTTTGGTTACAAGAGATTCCTGTGTGTAGAAGGAATATTTACACTTTGTTGCAATCTTGTCGACCTGCTTCTGTTGGATAGAAGGTGCTTGGGGCGAGGCTGTAGTGGTTGTAGTATCCTTTTGTTCCCCTTTTGAACATATTGTGAAGAAGATGAATTTTGCAGTATGAGATACTACCTTTCGACATTTTTTAGGTGGAACAATAGTCGGAACTACCTTTGGTATTCTGTAGAGATGACCCCCTAGAGAAACAATGACACTGCGGGGTCAAGACTCATAAACAACACGAAGTCTCCACATATATGGTTGGCCCAAGAGAACATCACAGACATCCAGTGGGACAACATCACATAATACCTCATCCTTGAAGGGTTGGATGTCGTATGAAAATCAACACTGTTGGTTGACACGAAGATCTTGTCCTTGGTGAAGCCACCCGATGTTGTAGGGTTGCAGGTGTGGTGTTGTCGATAATCCCAACTATTTGACGACCTCTACTGAGATGAGGTTTTTTTGGCTTCCTCTATCAACAATAAAATGCAATGGGGTCCCTTTCACCCACATCTGTGAATGAAAAAGGTGCTCCCCCTCTTCAGGATTTGCTGGTTCTTCTGGTTGAATTGTTGCAGTCGCGACAATAGCAGTGGGGTCTGCGTCGATGATCTGTCTTTTACTATTATTT
>JASDQU010291451.1:14468-25665 GCA_032191745.1 Picea mariana | reverse complement strand
AATATGGGGATGTAGGTAGAGGTAGGGTCCAAAGAGTGGAAAAGGTTGGGGATATAGGCTTAATTAAATTAAGTCTTGGGTTCCCCCCCCTGGACCATATCAAGGCCTTGATACCCATATCTAATAATAAATAAATTGTGAAGGAACCAACATCTTTCTTACAAGCCAAGGATGCCCTCCAAAGGTAATGTTCAATGCTTCAAGGAATTGTTCATGGCTCTTAATTCCTAGGCATAAAGGGGGATACTAGTTAGGCAGAGGTAGGGGGCCAAGTGTATATGGGTCGAGGGTCTACGTAGAGGTAGGGGTATGGGTTTGGTGGGGAAAATGGAAAGGGGGGATGTGGTGTGGTTAGTAAACCTCTTGTTGTTTCTGTTGATATGTTTTATCTATACAAGTTGAATTACATGTCTAAATAGATTTGATATATAACATGGTATGTGATGTGGTCATGCAATATCTCTTCCTCCCCCTTCCACCTTCTCGAAAAGTGCAATATATTGTGATATTTAGAAGGGAAAATCATTCTTCCACATAACATCATAAACCAACATGTAAGTAAAATATCTATCGGTATCTCTACTTTGTTCACTAATTATACTTGGATCCTATCTCAGTTAATTGTGATTCTCAAACTCGATCCATTTACCTATTTGTAAGTATTCAGTAGAAACTTGGATTCACAAGTCAATTATTCTTAATTCCACCAACATTTCACATTGTCATTAATTGAGTTTTAGGTTCATTAGCCAAGTTACTCAAATATTCAAGCAACGCGCACTAAGGAACTTCATATTGAACCCATCATATATTAATTTTTTTCTTGAAAGAAAAAATTGTTTCAAACTTGGAACACAAGATACATAAAAAAAATCTTAATTGTAACTTCAATAAAAATAAAATTTGTCAAAAAATTCGTAATATATTTCATCAAAAATATGATTATACTTATGATTTCCCAAATAGACATTCCCTCGATCAATATTTTTGTATGAAAATATCTAATTCCTTCTTTGAGTAAAATGTAAATAAACTATGACCCATCCACAAAATATATAAATTAATTCCATGTATTATGTTTATCCTATTAATGCACTATTCATTGACAAAATTGACACTTAAGTCTTCCCTTGTTTATGGGATCCATTCACTCTTTATACTACTTCCACCCTTCATTTAACGATTCTAGTACTCAGGGATGATTTTAAGGATGGAAATTTATTTTAAAATGTAGAAACCTTGGCGAATCTTACTAATCCTTCATATGCCAACTATAAATGATTAGCGATATTTTTGTAAAAATATTCAAATTTCTAAGGATTTTATATAGTTTTTATAAAATTTTGGCGATTTTTAAGGTAAAATAATTTTATCTTATAGAATTTGGTCGAACCATTTTTAAAATAGCAAATCTCGTTTTTGGAAAAAGCATGGAAAATTAGCCTATGAGAGAAATTTAGCCCCTAAAATCATCCCTGCTAGTACTTAAACATTTTGCATAATCTTGTTCTTATTTGATTCTCTTGATCGATTGTTATCAAACAAGTATGATGATGACAAGAATTTTGATGAAAAAATTGTTCTCTTAAAAATATTGTAGGATTTCCTATCTACTCTTTGATTGAATTAAATTATAGAGTTTCCTCATGAAGTACTCCACTAAATACCTTCAATGATATCTTATTCATGTTTCATAGTGGCATCAATAAAGTATCATAAATATGTAAAAGGTTCCACAATAATGAATGACTTCATAATTTCCAAATATGTTAACCCCAAGTGCTACTAGTTGAATAAACAACATTTTCATGGAATTAATTAGGACAAGAAAGTCATTTCTTCTTTTGACAAAAATGGTAAGGGTTGTTTTTTCTTGATTGGTCCTCTCTATGAGACTTCTTTCATTGAATTTTATCTTGGGTTTCCTTCCAATCGAAAGAGCATTTTTTGGTAGGCATATATTGGTCAAACGTGTATTCTAGCAATACATTCATGAGGTGCCACTAAATCTATACATGGAATAACTTTTACCTTTATTTGTTGTTGTCTTGAGACTCATGAGTTATGAATCTAACACCAATGGAGTCATTATAAGAGAAATGTGGTCCTTGATTCCAGTTAGAAAATGGATTTGACTTTCTTCCTATACCTTCATGACTCTCTCATCCCTTCAATATCTATGTTACATTATTTTTGTCTATACACGTGTAACACTTGATTTTGAAAGAATAAAAGAAAATAACAAATGTGATAAAAGGTTCTCTCACCATCTAAGATAAGCTAATCTTTATTTATGTTTTTTTCGATCAAATCCCCATTCCATGGTCCTCCTTTTTTCCTTTTGAAATGACCTCTACCCATGGTTCAAAAGAAAGTTTCCTATGGTAACATGTTCAAGTTTGGAAACAATTTTTATTCATGGTTGTTCTAAGTAGCATGGCCATGGATCGTCACTATTGTTGGGTTTGAACTTAAGACCACTCAGAACACTCTTATATATTGGTATAAGTTTTATTTTTTAAATAGAAAACTATGAGAATGTGTTTGGGGGATTGCATAGTAAAATCATCCCCAATAATGTCAGTATATCAATGTATACCCTAGTATGAGCATCGATCTTATCATTGATATATTGTTTTCCTTAATGTGAGGTAGTGTCAATATAAATAATTTCCTCTTGAAAGTGGTGTTTGGTAGAAATTGACGTAGCCCTACCAACCCGCAGGTCGAAAGTCCACGCACACAGGATCATTCTTCTTCCACTGGCACAAAAAGCTCTCTTCAATTGGCTCTTCTATATCCCCTTCGGGAAAATTTTCACCCACATTAAAACCTCGTGGAATCTCCCTTCGCACCTGAGGAGATCAAACTTCATGACTTCGTGAGTCTTGTGGTCAAGTAGCTGTGCCTTCAGACCTCCGAACACCGATATGTCGAGTTCTAAAAAGAATGCTAGAACTTTAATGTTCTGCCTCCCCAAACAGAAATCGATGGTTCTGGAGCTTTCCCTTGATCCAACGGTCAACACTATTTCATGTACTGGGAGCTTGGTATAAAAGATCCCTATGTCTCCTCTACCTTCTGGGTCCCACAACTCTTGGCGGGAACCTCCACGTTCTTCCACGTGTCACTTCACAAAATCTCTAGCTGACATGGGCTTCTGCCACCTGTCACCTCCTCACGATCTGCTAGCCTGTGTGTTTTCTCTATTTTGGGTATCGGAATTCCTAGACTTGCGATCCCTAACCTTATGTCACTGCAAACCCCGATTTCCTGAACTCCAAAGTTTCGAGATGTCGACATGACAATTTCCACATTTTACATGAAATCTCCCCTTTCGCGTTTTGGGGATTTGATCCGCCAAATTCTTGGCCTCATCTCACCCTTTCAAACCCCAAAATGCCGAAATGCTTGGATTCCAACACGTGTTCAAATCTTGACCCCACAATGGAACCTTCCGCCTTGTCGGGGTTTCAGACTTCACAGTTTCGCGAATCCAAATGACGAAGCTTCGGTCTTTCCGCCAACGAAACCCCAAAATGGAGTTTCGCGAGTATATCCAACAGTCCTCGTTGGCATGAATCTACGACCCTCTCTCTCCTGAGCTTCAGCTTGTAGAAAACGACCACCGTAACCTCCTTGATCCTTCGCAAGATCTTACGGCTCGTGGGACTTTGCGAATTCTCTATGGAGAATCTCGACCAACTGCTTCTCCCTTTAAGAACTTATACACTCTTAAACAAAGTTTTTTTCCACGGAACTTAACTATCTGCAACACAAACTTGCGACACCTCCTTTCAACACCTCAAGGCACCAACCTTTTGTGCTTTTCTTCGACAACTGCAAAGACTCTATCCCTCCTGAGCTTTCTCCAACTCCGAGTCTTAAAGAAGACTCCTGCATGCACTCCTTGCGACAAATCCTTCAATTACTTCAAATAATTGAAGTCCTTCGACTCTGCGCACTTCTTGCAGTAGTAGTCTCTCAACAGTCCTTCAGTTCTTACAAACCTTGAAACTATTCTCGGCCTGCACACACTTTGCACGGCTCCTGTACCTAACTGCACTTCTGAGGAAATGAGTACAAAATCTATTCTATCTGAGCTTTCAAAGACAAACCTCTGAACCCTTTGCCAACGCACTCCTTGCAGAAAATTCAACTGCACTCCTTGCAGGAACTCTCAGTCAGACAGAAGAACAATTGAAACTCATTTCCCTTACTCTCTCTCAAATTTCAGACATTTAACAAGAAATCATTCACACATAGCATAAACATAAAATGCATGACAGAAAGAGTAAAACATTCATGAGCATAACATTCAACAATGCATACACAGAGAATATATGAGAACCATGAGTCTGAATCAAGGCTTTTGTATTAATCCAAAACTTCTGTACATGGAATTCTCCTACACAGCTCTCTGCCTTTTCTCTTCTTTTCTCTATGCTCTCATCTTGACAATAATAACACAACTATACAATGAGGGTGTCTATATGTCGTTTCCCTCTTGCGCTCTAAACTGTCTAATCTAAGCATTAAATTCTATCTACCTACATTCATTACACATAAAGTCTCCTATCTACTACGGATGAGAGCAGATCGATCAAGGTCCTTTTACAATAATACAAGCATGCCTCCACTTAATGACTTCATTAATATTTCAAAACATTTTCAAAAAATGTGCTCGGTGTTTTTCCAGCTGTCTCTTATCTCTGCGATGTCTCGCTATTGGCTATGATTGCACACCCTTGCGATGCTTCTGCATCATACTCCTCTCGGTTTCATGCCATAGACAATCTGAAATGGACTATGTCTCGTGCTTCTATTAAGTGAATCATTGTAAGAAAACTCCACCTGTGGTAATATGTTGTCCCACTGGCTGTGGTGTTCTGTCACCAAGATCCTCAGCAAGTCTCCCAGGGTTTTGTTCACGACTTCTGTCTGTCCATCCATCTTAGGATGATAAGCTGAACTAAATGATAAGTTTGTTCTGTGCTTCTATTAAGTGAATCGTTGTAAGAAAACTCTGCCTGTGGTAATATGTTGTCCCACTGGCTATGGTGTTTTGTCACCAAGCTCCTCAGCAAGTCTTCCAGGCTTCTGTTCATGAATTTTGTCTGTCCATTCATCTGAGGATGATAAGCTGAACTAAATGACATTTCCTACTCAAAGCATCAACAACTTTGTTAGCAGTTCCATAAATCTGTTTAATCACAAAAGTGAAATTTTGCATATATTCAACCCATTTAACATGTCTTTGATTCAACTTCTCCTGTTGAGTCACAAATTGCAATGCATGATTATCACCATATAAGACAAACTCCTTGGGAATTAAGTAATGTCTCCATTTCTTCAATGCCTGAATAATAGCATAAAACTCCTTATAATACGTGGAGTATTTCACTTTTGCTTCATTCAGCTTCTCACTGAAGTATGCTATCGGTCTGTCTTCTTGACTCAAGACTTCCCCTATTGCAAATCCACTTGCATCGCATTTCACTTGAAATGTCTTTTTAAAATCCGGCAACACCAAAATTGGTTGCTCCGTGATTTTCCTTTTTAGCAAATTGAAGCTTTTCTCAGCCTCTTCCATCCAGTGAAAAGACTTGTGTCTCTTCTTCACTGTGTCCATCATAGGTGCACTAATTCCACTGAAATTCCTAAATAATTTTAGGTAGAAACTAGACAATCCTTGAAAACTTCGAACTTCAAAGATATTCTTTGGTGACGGCCAATTCTTGATTGCCTCCACCTTATCTAGATCCATCCTCAACTTATCTGAAGAAATAAAAAAACCCAAATAAATGAGCTCTGTCTTCATGAATGAGGATTTCTTCATATTTATCAACAACTTCTCCTGCTGTAACCTCTGCATCACTGTAGCCAAATGTTTCAGATGGTCTGCCTTGGTTTTACTGAAAATCAGTATGTCATCAAGATACACAATGACAAATTTTCCGATGAAATCCTTCAGGACTTCATTCATCAATCTCATGAAAGTACTTGGCACATTTGTTAAGCCAAATGACATAACAAGCCATTCATACAACCCTTCGTTAGTCTTGAAGGCTGTCTTCCATTCATCTCCTTCCCTCATATGAATCTGATGGTATCCACTCTTCAAGTCAATGATTTCCCTTGAGCCAATACACATCCTCCAACCTTCGTCTTTCTTCGAACCGAGTACTGTCGTAACAACACATAGACTCAAGCTTTCTTTGACCAAACCTTTGTCCAACAAATCCTAGACTTGTCTTTTGCCCTCTTCATTCTGCTGCGACGTCAATCTGTACGCTTCTTTGTTTGGAAAACTAGCTCTAGGTATGAGATCAATTTGATGACTTATACTTCTAATCGGTGGCAACGAACGAGGTAGTTCGTCCACTACTATGTCAGTGAACCCTTCCAGCAGTTCCTGAACCTCTTCTGGTAAATCATCTACCCTTGTGCTAGTTAAAACAATCTTTGGCTTCTTGACCACAATGAATTGCGGTTCCTCCTTCTTCTTAACCTTTGTAAGAAGTTCCTTCCCACTCATGAGAAGTACAGTGTTGCTTACCTCCGGTTTTATTTCTTTATCTTTGATTGGCAACAGCATGTGAGTTCTCCCATTTTTCTCTAGGGTGTATGTGTTCATTCTCCTGTCATGAATCACATTCCTGCCATATTGCCACGGTCTACCCAGCAATAGATGACAAACATCCATAGGAATAACATCACATAGTATTTCATCTTTATACCCTCCTATTTTAAACTCAACTAAACATTGCTTAGTGACATTTACCTGATGTCCTTTTTGCAACCACGACACTCTATATGGGTTTGGATGATCAATCGTCTCCATCTCTAGCTTTTCTACCATCTTTGTTGAAACGAGATTATCTGTGCTACCACTGTCTACAATAACTTTACATTTCTAGTCTTTGGTTTTGCACGCAGTCTGAAAAAGTCTGTTTCTTAGGACTGAACTCTCCACCTCCTTCTTTGGTGTTAAAAGAGCTTTTCGCATCATCAACGATCTTCCGCCTTCAGCATCCTCTGCCTCAACATTTCGCCTTTGTGCTTCGGCAATGTGAGTCTCTCCTTCCTCTTTCTTCTTGTCTGGACATTCATAAGACTTGTGTCTAACCTTTCCACACGTGAAGCATTTTATCACTCCACTTCTTCCTCTTCCTCTACTGCTAGTACGAGGAAAAATGTTATTATCAGCATACTCTCCTCTCTGATCAGCATACTACCTTCTCTGTCCAGCATATTGCCCTTTCTATGAGCTTGCACCTCTCTCAGTCTGAGTTTTTTTCCATTCTTCCTTAGGCTCCTGATTTCTATCTTGGATGACTGATTTGCCCCTGGCTTGACTTCTACCTCGGCCTCTTTGACCTTGTTTTTGGCTCAGCTTCTCTTTCGCTTTTAGAGCCATTTGATAAGCATCTTCCACCGTTCGTATGGTCATCATGCTCATCTCATCCTGAATTTCGTATCTTAGGCCATTCATATACCTGGAAACCTTTTCATCATTACTTTCATGATGACCTGCTCTAATGTTTAGCCTGTAGAACTCTTCAATGTACTCCTTCACTATCGTCAGCTTCTGTCTCAAATTCTGCATTCTCCGAAACAGAGTAATTTGGTAATCTCTGGGAATGAATTTCGCTTTCATCTTTGCAATCATCCTATCCCAACTCTTGATTTTTTGCTTACCTTGGCAGTGTCTGTCAGCTTGCATTTCATCCCACCATAATGATGCATGTCCTTTAAGTCTTGTGACAACATGTTTGACCTTCTTGTCTTCTTCGACATCTTCATAGTCAAAATGTGTGTCCAGAGCTCTAATCTAGTCTAGAAGCTCTTCAGCATCCAAGTTTCCCTCATAAACTAGAATGTCCATTTTGTCTCTTGTACTCATTCTTGCAACAACTCTAATCAAGTGTTCATTTGCTGCATCTTCTGTTGTGACTTCTTCTTCTCCATGTCCAGCTTCATCTTCACTTTCAGACTCACTGACATCTCCAATATCAACTCTACGCCTTTGTTTTATTTCCACATCCACGAGTCTGATGCGAATGTCATACAGATCTCTTTCCACTTATGAATTCTACACCTGCCTACCTCTTCCTTCTGGCATTTCCCTATCCTCTGGCGGATTGGGTGTTTGTCTGTCTCTTCTCCTTGGCGGCATGGCTAAAATTCCTTCTCGCTTTTCCTGCCTGAAATATACAAACAAGAATTAGGCTCTAATACCAGACCTGACACGACCCTACCAACCCGTAGGTCGGAAGTCCACGCACACAAGATAGTTCTTCTTCCATTGGCCTGAAGAGCTCTCGTCAATTGACTCTTCTATCTCCCCTTCGAGAAAATCTTCACCCGCAACAAAACCTCGTGGAATCTCCCTTTGCACCTTGGGAGATCGAACTTCGCGATTTCATGAGTCTTGTGGTCAAGCGGCTGTGCCTTCAGACCTCCGAACACTGATATGCCGAGTTTCGAAAAGAATGCTGGAACTTTAATGTTCCGCCTCCCCAAAAAACAATCGACAGTTTTGGAGCTTTCCCTTGATCCAACGGTCAATGTTATTTCACGCAGTGGGAGCTCAATATATAAGAGCCCTATGTCTCCTCTACCTTTCGGGTCCCACAACTCCTGGCGGGAACCTCCACATTCTTCCACGTGTCACTTCACCAACTCTCCAGCTGACGTGGGCTTCTGCCACATGTCGCCTCCTCGCGATCTGCTAGCCTGTGTGGTTTCGCTATTTCGGGTATCAGAAGTCCTAGACTCGCGATCCCTAACCTTATGTCACCGCGAACCCTGATTTCCTGAACTCCAAAGTTCCGAGATGTCAACGTGACAATTTCCACCTTTTACACGAAAGCTCCCCTTTCGCGTTTCGGGGATTTGATCCACCAAAGTCTTGGCCTCCTCTCACCCTTTCAAACCCTGAAATGCCGAAATGCTTGGATTCCAACACGTGTCCAAATCTTGACCCCGCAATGGAACCTTTCGCCTTATCGGGGTTTTGGACTTCGCAGTTTCACGAATCCAAATGACGAAGTTTCGGTCTTTCCACCCATGAAACCCCGAAACAGAGTTTCACGAGTAGATCCAATGGTCCTTGTTGGCGTGAATCTATGGCCCTCTCTCTCCTGAGCTTCCGTTTGCAGAAAATGACCACTGTAACCTCCTTGCTTCTTCGCGAGATCTGACGGCTCGCGGGACTTCACGAATTCTCTATGGAGAATCTCGAGCGTCTGCTTCTCCCTTTAAGAACTTTTTCACTCTTAAACAAAGTGTTTTGCCATGGAACTTAACCATCTGCAACACAAACCTGCGACACCTCCTTTCAACAACTCAAGGCACCAACCTTCTGTAATTTTCTTCAACAACTACCAAGACTCTATCCCTCCTGAGCTTTCTCCAACTCTGAATCTTAAAGAAGACTCTTGCACGCACTCCTTGTGGCAAATCCTTCAATTACTTCAAAGAATTGAAGTCCTTCGACTCTGCGCACTCCTTGCAGCAACAGTCTCTCAACAGTCCTTCAGGTCTTACAAACTCTGAAACTATTCTTGGCCTGCACACACTTTGCATGGCTCTTGTGCCTAAATGCACTTCTGAGGAAATGAGGACAAAAACTATCCTATCTGAGATTTCAGAGACAAACCTATGAACCCTTTTTCAATGCACTCCTTGCGGACAATTCAACTGCACTCCTTGCAGGAACTCTCACTCAGATAGAAGAACAATTGAAACTCATTTCCCTTACTCTCTTTCAGATTTCAGACATTTAACAAGAAATCATTCACACATAGCATAAACAGCAAATGCATGACAGAAAGAGTAAAACATTCATGAGCATAACATTCAACAATGCATACACAGAGAATATATGAGAACCATGAGTCTGAATCAAGGGTTTTGTATTAATCCATAACTTTTGTACATGGAATTCTCCTACACAACTCTCTTCTTTTTCTCTTCTCTACTCTATGCTCTCATCCTGACAATAATAACACAACTATACAATGAGGGTGTCTATATCCTGTTTCCCTCTTGCGCTCTAAACTATCTAATCTAAGCATTAAATTCTATCTACCTACATTCATTACACATAAAGGCTCCTATCTACTATGGACAAGAGCGGATCGCTCAAGGTCCTTTTACAGTAATACAAGCATGCCTCCACTTAATGACTTCATTAATATTTTAAAACATTTTCAAAAAATGTGCTCAGTGCTTTTCCAGCTATCTCTTATCTCTGCGTTGTCTCGCTACTGGCTATGCTTGCACACCCTTGTGATGCTCCTGCATCAGAAATAGATTGTGAATTTGCTGAGGAGGGTTTATGTGCATTGATATTTCGAACTTACATTTGTCACTATATTGAAATTTGTGGGATATCAAAAAATGGAAAATCATCAGCATATCAACCTGACAAATGACAATATACACTTTGACATTAGGAAGGTTAATATATTAGCATTAATTCCTATCTTTTTAAAACATGAAAAATTCTAGAAAATGTTAGTTTCAACATTATTTTAATTAATACAACATTGTAAAAATGTCATTTTTTTACCCCAAATGTAGTAGTTACAACAATGAGCCAAGCAATAAGAGTTTGACACATAATCTCCTGCCACCAACACCATAATTTTTTAGACCCAAATATCATAAATCCATGGTCAATGATGAACCAAAAGTATAAGGCCAACACTGTCCAAAACCACCAAGACCTTAGTATGACAAATCCACAAGAAACAAACAAGGAAGAAAAGACTAGCAACATCCAAAACCATGTGAAAACCATGATGATTTAGTAACCTAAACATTGGAGGCAAGACCTCACCACATCCACTCTCTCTATTGACACTAGAACCACAAGGATATCCACATGAAAAACCCACAACAATAGATGGACCTATCAACATTAAAGAAAACAACAACGACTATATAAGATAACTGGTCATTCACTCTCACCTATAAATGTGTCAAATGACTACATTCACTCCTTTACCCAATGCATACACTGATACATCATATGGAAGAGTTGGAGTCTCTGTAATAGGTGCAATAGGTCCTCCATTTTCTTCCAAACTCCTAGTGCCAACACAATTGAGAAAATTGTCACATAGCCCTTACCTTTGCAATCACTACCAACAAAAATCACTCATTTTACCAATAAGTCAATCTAATA
>JASDQU010291450.1:0-14397 GCA_032191745.1 Picea mariana | reverse complement strand
ATATATATATAGATATAGATATAGATATAGATATAGATATAGATATAGATATAGATATAGATATAGATATAGATATAGATATAGATATAGATATAGATATAGATCTAGATGTAGATATAGATGTAGATATATTCCTGGATGCGGGGAGAACTAGTTTTTTGGACCACGAAACCCTAACGACAATTTTAATGGCGGATGAGGCTGCTACAATGATGTCGGAGGCAGTTTAATGGCGGCAAACCGATAGGATAGACTACTTGGCTGGGACAAGATACTAGGCGATTAGACCGACCCCGTGTTTTTTTGCACTTTTTTGTTTTTTCTGGATTGTTACCGAGAAATGGAGCCGCTTCTGGAGGAGGGGAAAACCATCTTAATTGGGGTAGATGGACAGTCGCTTCCTAGGGTAGCGTCCACATTTGGAGGAGAAATTTTGGGAAATTGATCGCAGCTAGGTGGGACATGGAAACTGACAAGGTATATTTCCCTGGGGAAAATAGTCAGTGAATAGTGGGTACCTTGATTTGAGGAGGTTGGAGGTCAGGTAAATTCATTGGCGCCATGGGTAGGTTTGGTACATCCCTCGACGAACCTTCTGCCTCTCACGGACGGCTCAAATTACTCTGAAGGATGGGGGAGTGAACACGTCTCCTTCCCAGCGACGGTGGGGGATTTTGCTGGCAGCCTGGGGTTTGGCTCGGGTGAACTTTCCACAGAAACAACCTTCTCCTACTCGGAATTGGCAGTGGTCACTGCAACTGAGATTTCAAACTTGTTCACTGAGGGGTTACCCTCTCCACCTATCTTCTCTCCTTCAGAGTTCCTATTGGATGCAAATATAGTGGAAGCCACACCACCACTGGATAGGGGAGTAAAGGAAATCAACAGTGGGGTAGTATCAGAACAAATTGTTGACCTCCCTCCCGAACAGAAAGATCACCCGCCTGAAATTTTCCCACTTAAGGAAGACCAGCATTCATTAGAAACACAAAACAAGGAAGGAACAACGAAGCCTGCTCGGTGTGCTCGAGCTAGGGCAATATCACAACAATTGTCTTTTGGAGAGGACATAGAGATGCACTAGGTCTTGGAACTCTCGAAAAAAGTGGTGGTGGGTAGAGTAAGAGGGAATAACTTAGGACTAGCCTTCCTCAAAGGATGGGTCACAAAAACCTAGTTATCAGAACTTTCTTAGATGCCATGTATTCGGCTTCTCACAAGGGGTTGGTTCGACTTCGTTTTTACAGCTTCAGAGGAAGTGGACTGGGTACTAAAAAAGGTTTGGTGTATAGCAGGCACCCCTACTATTCTCAAACAATGGACCCCAACTTTTGATGCCAAGAGGGAATGTGTCGACGAAGAACCCATCTAGGTACGGTTCCCTGGGTTCTCGATGCAATACTGGAACTCTCACAGGTTTGTGGCCATTGGTAACTTTCTGGGAAGCTTTTTAGAAGCAAACATGTCCTTCGAAGAAACAGGACTTGTTATCACACAATTTGTAGCTAGGATAAAAGGCTATAAGTTAAAGGGCCAAACTAGCATAACAGGAACCTATCCCACCCAATCTCACCACGATGGGAAGGCTCTTTCTCTTAAGGGAGACTAGGCCCAGGGGAGACGTCCCCGGTGACCTAGGGTTTTGAAGAAGCTAAAAAGATAATTAGACAATGACAAGTTTCCCCCTTCACAGATCACCACCAAAGTAGAAAGTTCGGCCTATAGCCAATAAAGACAACCAAGTAGGATCCCTGCCCGAGAACAAAGAAAAAATAAACTTGATATATGCAGGCTTTGGTTAGTACTTCATATATATTAAAGACTATCTGATATTCAATATGAGCAATTTAAAATTAAATGTTGACAAAGTCAACGTTTACAAAATAGCAATAGCAGTAATGTCACTTCACCAATAAATACTAGAATGATACAGCATTCAATATAACAAATCACTTCTTAACTTAATTAATGCCTTCAACAACCATTCAATTGCTCAAAAGACAAAACGTTGCTACATCAATGATATAATAGCAAGGAGTGACGTCAGCATTCAGGGTTAGTAGGTTAGGGTTTTGAGATTTAAAAGTTTTAAGATTTTGTTTGATCAGCTTCACTTCAACCTTTGAGGACTCTTAGATCAGTGCCTTAGGGTTTAATGGAGTCATAAGTGAAGGACGCAAAGGTTAAAGGAGATGAGATTTCAAAGGACTAGAGGGAAAAATTTCAAGGTACTGCTAGAGCAGGGCCTAAAAAAAAATAGAACCCTAGGGGAAAGAGGCTCACTCCAGTGTTGCAAAAGCAAGGCCTCGTGCTCTCTCCTCCTTCCCGACAAATGGCTAGATCAAAGACAAGATAAACAGACCAAGACAAGAGGGTTTGATGAGGGAGGTGTTGCTAAATCAAGGCCTATCAGCAAACCCTAAAAGAGTATGACCCTGGTGTAGTAGGCCTAGGCCAGGGACGTCTCACTCTCCTTGGCTCTCAAACAGTACGGCTAGCAAAGGGGAAAGAGAAACAAGGAGTGTAGCTATGGCTAGGCTCTCTTTCTCTTTTTCAATGGATGAAAGTTTTTCTATCAGGGGACATGAGACAAGGACCTACTTGTGTGCTTGTCACCTAGGGTTTTGATTAAGCAAATTTATAAGCAATATGCAAGAAATTTAAACTACAACCATTCAATAAGAAGTTTTGCAGAAGAAACACTTGGTCCCTCTTGTTTTTTGATGAGAGGCATTTTACTACCTTCTCGGGGATCCCTGGGCGAAGCATCTTGAGGTTTTATTTCTAGGCTTTTGTATTTTACCAGCTGCTTTTACCTTCTGGGCCTTTAGCCCCTTCTTCCCACAAGATAAGGTGCAATCCTGCAAATAGGTCAACCCAATCCCTGGACAAGGGGAATGGGATAAATGAGTAGGAGATAAGATGAAAACAATGGTGCTATGATGGGAGTGGACGATGGATTTTTAGAAATCCCCCAATGGCAAACCAAAACCCATGGGCACAGGCTTTCTAGGGCACCCTATCAATTTCCCCAAGCATGGTCAAGTGGGCTAGTGTAAGATCCAAGAAGTTGTTAGAGATAAAAGGAATCAGATGCATATATTTAAAGGTTTTAATGATCAAAAGTGACACATACCATGATACCTGGACCAATTACCTCGTGGAGCAAGAACCTCTTCTGATACAGGATCAAGCCGATGGTGATGGATGCTGCTACTACTAACAAGACAAGAACGATGAGTGAAGAAAATTCAAGGCCCTCTAGGGCCATGATCAGGTCAATCCTGCTCTCGGTACTCCATGTCTAGGACATGTGGGCCTCGAGACATGATCTCCTAGTTATCCCTAAAAAGTGGGGATAACATCTGGCTCCAACTCGGGGACATGTGCTCATCGTAGAGCGCATGAGAACCTCAGTATCTCTGGCATAACCTGCAGACCTGCTCAATATCGATAGAAGTATCAGTAACAAAATTCGGGTGGTAATGCCACCCCAACATACATAGTTGTATATACTAAAATAAAGAAATCAATGAGTAAGACGATGAAAGCAAACTTCTTACCTGTACTTACCTATTGGCTGGAATGTTGGGTGTAGTCAAATAGCCAGTGAATCCAATCTAGAAATGGTCCTCGATACCTTCCTTTGTGCTTCATCATAAACCAAAATAGTGATAAATCAAGCACAAAAATGTCATGGGTTAGAATATATATCATATCATCGGAAATCTCAAAGTCTAACTCATGGTGGCGGGTGGGAGGGATAAAATCCTGCCAAGTCAATCTCTGAGGAAGGTATTCAATCCACTCCAAGAAAGGGTCATGAAAAGTCCAAGGTTCAAAAAACTTACTCAAAGGGCATGTAAGTTGGCTACTTAGGACATCCTCACGCTCTGAAGTCAAGGAAAGGATCGACAAAGATCTAGCATATGACTAGAAAACTATCAAGGGAAAGTTGAAAAAATGAGATAACAGAGTCAAACTTGTAATATCCAACCAACCCTTGGAGTCTAGGGTTTGCCTAAGAGAAAAATCAACATAAAAAATATACTTCCCAACTACACCTTTAATGGAAAAGTAAGGTAAAGTAATAATAGGTGGCTAGAGTAAAAAGTCATGAGAATCTTTCCTCAGGAAAACAATGTTCCTACTCCTATCAAAATCCGAGCATAGTGGTGGTTGATAGTCATCTTCATAGGGTAAATCTAAGTGCTCAGAGGAGTAATCATCAAAGGCCTCAAGATAATACCGAAAATCATCAACCAAATACTATACTTGGTCAACCTTGGGTGTTTGGGGAGCGTCAGTAAAAATCTCATCTCCCTGTTGCCACTGGTCAAGAGCTTGCTGTGATAATTGCAAAGGAAACACTCGGAGATGACTCTTTATGTCATAGATGGGATCCATATCATAACTAACTGCATCCCACCTACGTCTCCCAACATGTATGAACTCATCAAAATCAGTAATGTCAATATTAGTATCATAACATGGAGGAGTCAAAACATCCAATATTTCTCTACTCTCTATATCATAAGGTAAAGAATCATTGAAAAATTGGAAGGGGGAATAATTTACCTTTCTTAATCCTTCATGTGCAAGAGCTTCAAGTATTTGGATAGCTTCATCAAGTGGAAGATCTGCCTCTACATCTTCAGTCTTAAGATATAGGGTATCTAGCTTGTCCAAGGGTTCCATTTCTTCTTCACTCCCTGAGTCATAGAACAAGGTATCATCAAAAAAATGGAAAAGAAAATGAATTACCTCATTCTCTTCATCTCATACAGGAAGGGCAGGATCTTGGAGAGATTCATCAGACTGAGGAGCAGTTACTAGTGCTTCATCCTCATAATTCACGTCTCTAGTTATATCTTTGGTGTATTCTATTGAATCATGGGAGAAATCTTGCTCCTCTTCAAGGGGCTGGAAAGGTTCTTCATAAATCTCTTCTTTCACATCAGAGGGTTCTTGATGTTGAATGTGATATGCATTTCTAAGATCTGCTACGATCTCAGTAGTGAATCCCCCGTCGTCCAAAGCTATTGTGAGATTTTGAAGGGCATCTTCATATGTTTGGCAACATGGCTTGGTAAAGTCAATAAACCTACTGATGAGGTGTATGAAAAATGATATACCCTTGTCTTTTCAACAACCCTTAAACCGATCTTGCAAGTAGGATGGAAAAGTTAATATGAACAATTTTATAAGGGAATCCTCTCCTCCCAACTTCGTCTTGCTCATATAGTCCAAAAAAATTACGATGTAAGGAGTTGGGAGACCACAAAATCTTGGAGAGTTGTTTAGCATTTTTGTATCAAAGTAATTTGAGTATCCTTGAAATTTTTTGAAATCAATAGTCGAATACATTCATTCCCAGTGTGCCATGATCCCATAACTTGGAAATATCACAGAAAGTAAAGTGGCACTCTGATAAATATTAGTGGAGTCGCCAGATAATTTGCTTGAAACTATCAAAGGATAAGGGAAAACACCCTAGTGGAGTCGCCAGGTAAGCTTGTAAGATAAGGCTCTGAGGCAAGGCTTACCGAAAAGGTTTGTCGTTTTGAGGAGAATTGACTCAGTGTTCCCCGGCAACGGCACCAAAATTTTATTGCACAGTTTGTAGCTAGAATAAAATGCTATAAGGTAGAGGGCCAAACTGGTGTAACAGAAACCTATCCCACCCAATGTCACCACAATGGGAAGGTTCTTTCTCTTTAGGGAAGCTAGGCCCAGGGGAAACATCCCAGTGGCCTGGGGTTTTGAAGAGGCTAAAAAGATAATTAGACAATGATAAGTTTCCCCCTTCACAGATCACCACCAAAGAAGATAGTCCGGCCTATAGCCAATAAAGACAACCAAGTAGGATCCCTACCTAAGAACAAAGCAACAATAATCTTGATATATGCAGGCTTTGGTTAGTAATTCATATATATTAAAGACTATCTGATATTCAATATGATCAATTTAAAAGTAAATGTTGACAAAGTCAATGTTTACAAAATAACAATAGCAGTAATGTCACTTCACCAATAAATACTAGAATGATACAACATTCAATATAACAAATCACTTCTTAACTTAATTAATGTCTTCAACAACCATTCAATTTCTCAAAAGACAAAACGTTGTTGCATCAATGATATAATAGCAAGGAGTGATGTCATCATTCAGGGTTAGTAGGTTAGGGTTTTGAGATTCAAAAGTTTTAAGAGTTTGTTTGATCAGCTTCACTTCAACATTTGAGGACTCTCAGATCAGTGCCTTAGGGTTTAATGGAGTCATAAGTGAAGGATGCAAAGGTTAAAGGAGATGAGATTTCAAAGGACTAGAGGGAAAATTTTCAAGGTGCTGCTAGAGCAGGGCCTCAAAAAAAATAGAACCCTAGGGGAAAGAGGCTCACTCTGGTGTTGCAAAAGCAAGGCCTCGTGCTCTCTCCTTCTTCTCGGAAAACAACTAGCTCAAAGACAAGATAAAAATACCAAGACAAGAGGGTTTGATGAGGGAGGTTTTGCTAAAGCAAGGCCTATCAACAAACCCTAGAAGAGTACGACCCTGCTGTAGTAGGCCTAGGCCATGGACATCTCACTCTCCTTGGCTCTCAAATAGTATGGCTAGCAAAGGGGAAAGAGAAAAAAGGAGTGTAGCTACGGATAGGCTCTCTTTCTCTCTTTCAATGGATGAAAGTTTCTCTATCAGGGGACATGAGAAAAGGACCTACTTGTGTGCTTGTCACCTAGGGTTTTGATTCAGCAAATTTATAAGAAATATGCAAGAAATATAAACTACAACCATTCAATAAGAAGTTTTGCAGAAGAAACACTTACAATTCATGAAGAAATAACCATGCAAACCCTAGTTGTAACACCTTCCTTCAAGATAAACACCATAAATGCCAAAAAAATCTCTTCCTTCAACAAGTGTGCATCACTTAATTCAGCCAAAATAAGACCTCACTATGAGTGAGTGAATTGTGATGATAAAAATGAGATTCAAAACCCTCAATATATAGTGTATCAATGATCTAATCTTACTTTTTAGGCCATAAAAATGCCAACAAGGCCATAATGAAAAATCATACTGTTTTACATTAAATGCTAAGTAAAATCCCTAAACAAGTAAAAGGTGAGATGTCAAGCCCCTTTGAGGGAGACGTTAGCCCTTTCTAGGGCCAATGCAGCATCCAGAAGCCAAATGTTAGCCCTACTTGGGCTCTTCCAAACTGCAACACATGAAAACCACCCTTTCCATCTGCCATATGCTCATGATGATGTCATAAGCCTCCTGGTGACATCCTGGGTCATCTGGAGACAACGTTCCACTGCAAGTGGGTCAATCCCCCTAGGTCCAACTCAGCCAAAGTGCCCCTGATGGAACGTCCTCTTCTTCTCCAGTGCAAAGGCCCTGATCCATATCCATCCTATCTCTTCCCCCTAATGGGGTCTCAACATCCATCTGGTGGGCTCTTCAGCCTCATGGAGGTCTGAACTAGTCATCTCCCCATGTGTATCGGTCCAAATGGTACTTGTCCGTCGAGCATAGTCCTGCACATCAAAAGATACGCCCTCCATGGGCTCATCAGTCACATGGATCATAGAAATTTCAATCACATCTCATCATCAGTATTATTAAACATATGCATAAAACCCTTAATACATCAGTCAATAGCTCCAAGACAATACAAAAACCTGCAATACAAGATTGGAGAAAAGGACAAGGCATCCTATTGGGATAGTGTCCATAAGAAAAGTAAAGTTTCTATGAAGATCTCATCCAAGCCATGTAGGTGAGGTGATGTGGCTAGGGGATGTCCAAACATGTGGGTGGCATGAAGGCTAAGGATGCATAAATGTTACATGTGGGTGCCTTTGTAGAAGGCGAGTTGTACCTGTCATGGATGCATTTTTTCCAAGCCCATTCTTGCCTTTATTATTTTTCTTTCTTTATTCTTTTATTTTCTTTTCTTCTTCTTTTTCTTTTTATTCAAGAACTAACTAGGGGACACTGCCTTGGCATGGTGATCAGAGCTGACAACGTTACCCACAAGTACTTTCTTAGAGATGAGAAGGTTGGCTTGTGATGAGACCCCCTTTCCCTTGGCCATGCAACCAAAGGTCACTGCCCTGGCATGGTAACCATATGGTGGAAATGTCATATTGTTAGGTACCCATGGACCTAATAGGTTGGCTCGTGATGAGACCCCCTATCCTCTGACTAGGTCTTGTTTTGTTATTTTCCGAGTTCCTCTTGTTTCTTGCTGAGAGGATTTTTACTACCTTCTTGGGGATCCCTGGGCAAAGTATCTCGAGGTTTTATTTCTAGGATTTTTTCTTTTACCAACTTCTTTTACCTTCTGAGCCTTTAGCCCCTTCTTCCCACGAGATAAGGTGCAATCCTGCAAATAGGTCAACCCAATGCCTAGACAAGGAGAATGGGATAAATGAGCGGGAGATAAGATGAAAACAGTGGTGCTATGATGAGAGCAGACGATGGCTTTTCAGAAATCCCCCTAGTGGCAAACTAAGACCCATGGGCATAAGCTTGCTAGGGCATCCTGTCAATTTCCCCAAGCATGGTCAAGTGGGCTAGTGTAAGATCTAAGTAGTTTTTTATAGATAAAAGGAATCAGATGCATATATTTAAAGGTTTTAATGATCAAAAGTGACACATACCATGATACCTGGACCAATTACCTCATGGAGCAAGAACCTCTTCTGATACAGGATCAAGCTGATGGTGGTGGATGTTGTTGCTGCTGACAAGACAAAAATGATGAGTGAAGAAAATTTGGGTCCCTCCAGGGCCATGATCAAGTCAATCCTGCTCTCGGTACTCCATGTCTAGGACCTGTGGGCCTCGATACATGATCTCCTAGTTATTCCTAAAAAGTGGGGATAACAGGACTCATGACGGTGACTCGTATCTTGGTAAAACTTGATCTGAAAAGGGGTTTGCCTCAGGAGATTACAATCAACTCGACGGCGGGGACTATTGTAAAAATGTTGGACTATGAAGGAATACCATTTAGATGTCATAGATTCCATGTATATGGACATGGCGTGGCATCCTGCCCCCTACCCTTCAAAGGCATGGTTCGAAAATCCAAAGGTTTGAATTCCTTGCTCTCTCCTCCAGGAAAAAAGCTGGAAACTGCATGGGATACAGAAGACTTCAAGGGTCTGAGTTTTCAGAGTGCAGAGGGTCCAACCACAAAAGTATCGAGCCCGGAGCAGAGGACCTCACTGGATATGGAAGCTCTCCTTTCAGTGGATGTTGCATTGGTCTCTTAACCTACAACAAGGGCCCCCACTCAACAGGGATGCACTACTCCGTGTATGTCACCTTTGGATGTTACTTCTTGCACTTCCTTTCCTTTTTCTTCTTTGAATAGTCATGACCTGGAAGAAAACAAAGGAGTCCCTCGACCCTTCCTAAATAGGAGTTTCTCCCTCCACACCTTGCCCTCCCTACACTGCACTCTTACTTCCTCCCTTTCGGTTATAGCTCCTTCTCTTATTTCCTCCTCCATTCAGTCGGGGAGGGTGGAAAAACAGGAACCATGTTAATGTTTAAGCCATTATTATAGATGTTTGCATTTCATTAGATAACAATAACATAATGAAAGATCACTGAGAAATACACAATCACAAGAGACACAACATTTATCCTGAGAAACCCTCTAGGGGAAGAAAACCCAGCAAAACTTCCTTAATATAGATAGCCAATACAATGCCAAGAGATCTCTATGCTAAAACAAAAATTCCTCTCTAAGATATGCGCCACTCTCTCTCTCCTTTGTCGGTAACAGATCAGAACTTGTCTCTCAAACTAAGAAAGTGAGTTATCTCTAAATGAAGCGCTAGCCTCCATTATTTATACAAGTCTGGCACGTGTGAAGTGTCTCTTCACTGGCAGGGCCGACTTCTCCAACTGGGTGGGTAAACCCACCTTTATTATATTTCTGGGTCTTCTCATTAACTGTTGGGGATGACTTCTTATTCTACCTATTATAATTGTCTATTGACCAATCCGCAAAAGGATATTTGGTCCTATTACAATAACCAACATGATCAATCCACAATGGGGATTGATCCTGTGAATAATATATCAATAATAATAAGAATACTCTTTGCAATTACAATATTTCAACACTTCCCCTTAACAAGAAGGGTATTCTTTAGCAGCATCATGCGAGAGAAAGAGGACAACAACATCAACAACATCAAATGGGAAGACAGCATCATCAATAACATCTTGGCTGGTGTATCTATAAATCATTGGAAGTTTTCTTCATCAGCAGCATCATCATTCTTGAAAGAATGTCATCATCATCTGCTTCAATATGTATCAGTATAAAGTGATACCTCATCACAGCACTAGGCTGGTCCATCACAGTACTAAGTTGGCTCTATGTCACAGTTGTTAAGCTGGTAGCTTAGTGTAAGTCACATCTTGCTTTACGTCTAACAAATGGATCAGAAGCAAGGTATACATCATCTTGCTTTACGTCTAACAACTAGGTTAGAAGCAAGGAACACATCATCTTGCTTTACGTCTAACAACTAGGTCAAAAGCAAGGAGTCATCTTGCTTTATGTCTAACAGCAAGGTCAGAAGCAAGGAACACACACATCATCTCGCTTTACGTCTAACAGCGAGGTCAGAAGCAAGGAGTCATCTTTCTTTACGTCTAACAACAAGGTCAGAAGCAAGGAACACACATATCATCTTGCTTTACATATAACAGCGAGATCGGAAGCAAGGAGTCATCTTTCTTTACGTCTAACAACGAGGTCAGAAGTAAGGAGTCATCTTGCTTTACATCTAACAGGGAGGTCAGAAGAAAGGAACACACACATCATCTTGCTTTACATCTAATAGCGAGGTCAAAAGCAAGGAGTCATCTTGCTTTACGTCTAAAAGCGAGGTCAAAAGCAAGGAACACACACACGATCTTGCTTTATGTCTAACAGCGAGGTCAAAAGAAAGGAACATCTTGCTTTATGTCTAACAACTAGGTCAGAAGCAAGGAACACATCACATCATCTTGCTTTAAGTCTAACAGCGAGGTCAAAAGCAAGGAGTCATCTTGCTTTACATCTAATAGCGAGTTCAGAAGCAAGGAACACACACATCATCTTTCTTTACGTCTAACAACGAGGTCAAAAGCAAGGAACATCTTGCTTTACATCTAACAACTAGGTTAGAAGCAAGGAACACATCACATCTTGCTTTACGTCTGACAGCTAGGTCAGAAGCAAGGAACATCATCACATCTACTCCCCCTTTCGAGGAAGGTCCTTTTGGACTATGCCAAGCTTATCTCGAAAGTACTCAAACTTTACACGAGATAGAGGCTTGGTCAACATGTCAACAACCTGTTCATCCATACTAATGTACTGGAGCTTCAAGGCTCCTCTTTGTACCATGTCGCGGATGTAATGATAGCGGATCTCTATGTGCTTTGACCTGTCATGGAATACATGATTCTCTGTCATCTTTATGTAGCTCTGGTTGTCACATAGAATCACGGTTGCTCTCATCTCCAAATCAAATAGGTCGGTTAGCAACTTTCAAATCCATATAGCTTCGCAGGTAGTAGAACATGCAACAATGTATTCTTCTTCCTTTGTGCTTGGAGCAATACTAGATTGCTTCCTACTCTTCCACGAGATCATAGTTGATCCCAAACTGAAACAGCATCCTGAAGTTCTTTTCTTGTCAAAAACACTTCCTGCCCAATCTGCATCAGTATATCCACTCAATGTGAAATCATGATCTCCATCATAGCTAAGACCATAATCTATCATACCTTTGAGGTACCTCATCACATGTTTTGCATCCACTAGGTAAACACGTTTGGGTTCTACCAAAAACTGACTCAAGGTGTTCACGAAAAAACAAATGTTTGGTCTGGTGTTCGTCAGGTACATCAACGATCCAATAATCTGTCTATACAGTGTGGCATCAATCAATTCTGACGATGTATCGACCAACAGCTTCAACTTTTCTTCCATGGGTGTATTCATGGGCTTGCATTCCAGCATATCGAATCTCTTTAAGATTTCGACTGTGTACTTCCCTTGGTTAAGGAATATCCTCTCAGGACTCTGCCATACCTCAAGACCTAAGAAGTAATGCATTAGGCTGAGGTCTTTCATTTCAAATTCCAAGGCAAGTCTCTTTTTACATTCAGCGATGAGATTTTCTTCTCCAGTTAAGAATAAGTCATCCACATATAGCAGTAATATTACTGGCTCATTATCCATAATTTTTGAAGTAGAGATTTGAGTTTTCTTTACTCTTGGTAAAGCTTAAGCTTGTCAAGAAACTGTCTCTACGGCCATACTAAGCTCTAGGAGATTGCTTCAATCCGTATGAGGCTTTCTTCAATCTGCAGACATGAGAGTTCCTATCTTCTACCTCAAATCCTTTAGGTTTCTTTATATACACTTCCTCTTCGATGACACCATTTAGGAAAGCTATCTTCACATCCATCTAATGCAGCTTCCACTTTATCTTAGTTGCAAGAGCTATGATGGTCCTGATTAAAGTGTATCTAGCCACAGGAGCGAATGTCTCTTCATAGTTAATGCCTTCCTTCTAGGAGCTTGCTTCAATCCGTATGAGGCTTTCTTCAATCTGCAGACATGAAACTTCATGTCTTCTACCTCAAATCCTTGAGGTTTCTTTATATACACTTCCTCTTCGATGACACCATTTAGGAAAGTTGTCTTCACGTCCATTTGGTGCAACTTCCCCTTTATCTTAGCTGCAAGAGCTATGATGGTCATGATCAAAGTGTATCTGGCCACAAGAGTGAATGTCTCTTCATAGTTAATGCCCTCCTTTTGGGAAAATCCACGAGCAACAAATCTTGCTTTATACTTCTCAATACTTCCATCAGCAACATGTTTTATTTTGAAGAGCCATCTGGAGGATACTACATCTTTATTCTTCGGTCTGGGAACTATTTCCTAGACTTCATTCTTCATTATGGATTGGTATTCCTCTATCATGGCATCTACCCATTCTTTTCTCTGAATGGATTCTTCAAAGCAGGGAGGCTCCTCTTCTAGGAGATCACATGTCAAAGCCGTATAACTGGAGAATGTTTTTGGTCTTTTCACCTATCTCGTAGTTCCTTCGGGAACACCATATTTCTCTCCATCTTGAATAAGATCTCTAGCCCAAGATGGCTTTATTTTATGGAGGATCGTCATCTGAGGAGGTTCATGCACTTCTACTATATCATGGTCTTCTAGAAGTTCCTCATCAGGGGAAGTTATGACTTCCCTTTCTATTTCCGCTACTCTGGGAACCTCCCTCATTGCAGTATTGGGGATTACGGGTTCCTCTTCATATACCTCTTCAAGATGGCACAGTTTAGATTTCTTAAGCACTGCATCTTCATCAAAGGTCACATCCCTGCTGATCTCAATGTGATGTTGACCTGGTATATAGATTCTAAAGGCCTTGGAGACCTCACAGTATCCCACAAATATTCCCTTCTTTCTTGAAGGGTCCAACTTGTTTCTCTTTTATTTAGGTATATGAATAAACAATGGATAGCCAAATATTTTGAGATGGCTTACCTCTGGCTTCTTTCTGGTGAACATCTCTTCTGGTGTCTTAAGCCCAAGTGCACTATGGGGCAATCGGTTATGCCATCGCTGCCTCTTCCCATAAGCACATAGGAAGATCTTGATCATGGATCATAGTCTTCACAGCTTTCAGTATGGTTTTGTTCTTCCGTTCAACTACATCATTTTGTTGGGGATCTTGATCCCAACGTCTTTGCAGAAGTTCACAAACTCTTTTGAGGTATATTCTTCTCCATTATCTGACCTGAGTATCTTAATCTTCCTTACAAAAAGGTTCTCTATCAAGGCTTTGAATTCCTTGAACTTGTTGAACACTTCAAATATATCCAGGTCTTTACAAGAATAATCATCAATAAATGATACATAGTATACATACCCACTAATGGAGGATGATGGCATTGGGCCACATACATCTGAATGAATGAGTTCTAGGACTCCTTCTACCTTGCTTTCCCTCTTCAGAAACGGGTTCTTGATGTTCTTCCCTTGTGCACATCCATTGCATATGCCTTCATGGTCACCTATGAGTTCTGGTAAACTTGTGACTGCTTTGCATATGTACGGTAGTGCCTTGTAGTTGATGTGAGCTAATATTCTATGCCAAGATTCTTCAATGGTGTGGGTCATGGCAACTTTTGAGTGACCCTTTAGCTCATGCAAGTCACCTTCTTCTCCTCCAATGATGATTGCTTCATTTATGGTCTCTTCTTTAGCACGTTTCCTTCTGCAACCTTCACTATAGCTTCCTCAGGGTTATTACATGTGACCTGGAGCAAGGTCAACAAAGCAACAAG
>JASDQU010291446.1:857-12851 GCA_032191745.1 Picea mariana | reverse complement strand
TAGTTCTACTATGAGGCTTCTTACGGTTTCAACCAAATATGGAGGGGTTTCCACCGCTCTCCTCTCATCAAATTCTTCATCTCTATTGTGGGATATTTCCCCCAATTCATGGTGTCTCACCATCCTTTATGCCATATTTTTCCTGCGGTCCATTGACTGCTTGAGTGATGATAAAATATTGTATGTTAGTGAATGATCTACTAGTTTATGAACAACACACAATTCAGATTTTTCAAAATATATAACAACAGTAAAAAGATTCATTCCTCTCTTTAGTATAGGTTTAAATAAGTTTCTTGGGAAAGGGTTAAGATAGGGGGTCACCCCTAAAAGTATTCAAATAATATTTTTATGCGGCTCATTCATGAGCACAAGTAGGCCAAGTGTTGTTGCCTGCTCTGATACCAATTTGTAACACACATGACCCCTAAGTACCCTTTTTAGGGATGGGGAATCAAAATTTCACTTACTTTAACCATCTCAAATCATTTCTATGAGGTCTCCATCCTCTTCTACTCATCTGTAGCTTCCTAACGACTGCTACCAGACTCAAAACTGAGTTCTGGATTGCAATTTAAGACCTCCTAGAGTTCTTCGTGCATTATTAGTCATGGGCCACGTGGTGCCCACGTGGCTCCACCTCATTCGTACCATCCCCCAAGTTCCTACATCCACGGAGAAAGTCCATCCACCCTCTAATCCAATGGTGGGTATTTATTCTTATTTAACACACAGGCTATAGGGGAGTTTGACATTTGGCGTTGAATGCCCCTTTTTCCTTCTTGCACGCATGTCCTCTAGAGTCCCAAGTTCATAAACTCTTGAAGGAGCTAGAAATCTTCCCACGTGGCTCCGTCCTTCGAGCCTTTCAGCTTATCCACGACACTGCATCCCAAACCTTCAGAGCCCCGAACTCTCTAACTCTTGAAGGGTCAACCCTCACACGTGGTGACGTATTAGTCGTGGAGGCAAGGACAGATGGGTCTCGAGTACTCCACCCGCCAAATGGACCAAGAAAGTATGTGCCAGGGGTGACACAAAGCAAGGCAGAGATGACACGTGGCCCCTACAATGGGTGACATGTGTCATGTTCTAATGGGCACACAGGGTCTACGAAACACGTGAATCCAAGAGACACATGGAACATCAATTGTGGGTCCACGTCACCTTGGGTGATGTTATTGTGCCATGTCACACCAAACTGTTAACCTTCTAACACCCTTAGATCTCACAGTCAAAATGTCCCATGTAGACCCATTGATCTACTACCTCTGTCACTTTGTAACTTCAGCATTCGGGGGATCCGTTGTGGGACTTCCTCCTTTCCCTCGGAGTGGTCATCTCTGGGCTAACCAAAGTCTAGATCGAACGATCACGAGAGGTCCTGAAGCTTCTCTACATCGATGGTTCTCGTTGCTTCATGACTTCGGCATTCAGTAGTTGGCCATGTAGTTTTTGTTTCTCTCCCGAAGTGGTCAGCACCATAATGACCATGTTGTAGGTCCAACAGACAACATTTGGCATGAGATACGGGAGATGTGTGGCCCAATCAACTGGTGAAACATGTCATGGTTGATTTGACCCATAAGATCTTTGAAAGTCATGAATTGGAGTGACACGTGGCACCCCTACTATGGGTCTACCTTACCCTCAGTGACGTCGACAGACCATGTCACTCCGGCCTTCGACACTTTGGTGACATCCTTGTTCATCATCATGTCGAATATCCTGGAGTAGGTTTTTGTTGGAGTGTTTTAAATTGTCCTTTCGCTAGTCAATAAGATGCTAGGGATGGGTCCTGAAAGGTCCTTAGATCAATGACTCACATTGGTTCGCTACTCTAGCATTTGGGGATTTTGACATTATGACACCTCTGTTCTCTCGAAGCGGTCAACACTAGACTGACCGCGGCATAGATCCAACAGTGAGGGAGGCTTCCAAATACCCTCGGATCTGCGGCTCACATCACTTCGCAAATGGGTTAGGGTTTAACAGTGGGACAAGTCTATCTACCATGGTTAGGGAAACTGCCAGGCGTCGGTCAACCTTGTGGGTAACTGTAACAACAAGTTACCTTCGATTAGTTCCTTTCAGGCCTAGCACAGGGTTCCTAGACCTTGGTCATATGGGTCCTTTGAGAATTTGCGTGGGCGACATGCTAATATCTTAGCTGTGAATTGGTGAAGGACATGGGCATGATCCCTTGGTCACATAAGTGAAGGGTCTGAAGGAGGCACCCTCCTTCCAAAGAGTTTGAACTTGGTATTCCCGCGAAGGTAGATTCGAGAGGTAGGAAGGACTTAAGCATTCTAGTTAACCCTACCCTGACTATCTTGTAGACTCACGTCCCATAACTCTCTAGCTGCTAAGTTGAGGCAAACAAAATACCATTCAAAAGCATGGGTTCATAGAGATACAATACACATTTATACCTTAATCATTCAATACAGAACCCAGTCATATACATATATATATATTCAATCATCATTTCCATTTCAGTACACAAAGTATGAAAATACTTATCAAAAACCAGAAATCGTGAAGTGNCCTGAAGCTTCTCTACATCGATGGTTCTCGTTGCTTCATGACTTCGGCGTTCGGTAGTTGGCCATGTAGTTTTTGTTTCTCTCCCGAAGTGGTCAGCGCCATAATGACCATGTTGTAGGTCCAACAGACAACATTTGGCATGAGATACGGGAGATGTGTGGCCCAATAAACTGGTGAAACATGTCATGGTTGATTTGACCCATAAGATCTTTGAAATTCATGAATTGGAGTGACACGTGGCACCCCTACTATGGGTCTACCTTACCCTCAGTGACGTTGACAGACCATGTCACTCTGGCCTTCGACACTTTGGTGACATCTTTGTTCATCATCATGTCGAATATCCTGGAGTAGGTTTTTGTTGGAGTGTTTTAAATTGTCCTTTCGCTAGTCGATAAGATGCTAGGGATGGGTCCTGAAAGGTCCTTATATCAATGACTCACATTGGTTCACTACTCTAGCATTTGGGGATTTCGACATTATGACACCTCTGTTCTCTCGAAGCGGTCAACACTAGACTGACCGCGGCATAGATCCAACAGTGAGGGAGGCTTCCAAATACCCTCGGATCTGCGACTCACATCACTTCGCAAATGGGTTAGGGTTTAACAGTGGGACAAGTCTATCTACCATGGTTAGGGAAACTGCCAAGCGTCAGTCAACCTTGTGGGTAACTGTAACAACAAGTTACCTTCGACCGGTTTGCAAATGGTAAGGTCGTAATGCTCCGGAATTTCAAATCCAGAAAGGCTTAGTTCCTTTCAGGCCTAGCACAGGGTTCCTAGACCTTGGTCATATGGGTCCTTTGAGAATTTGCGTGGGCGACATGCTAATATCTTAGCTGTGAATTGGTGAAGGACATGGGCATGAGCCCTTGGTCACATAGGTGAAGGGTCTGAAGGAGGCACCCTCCTTCCAAAGAGTTTGAACTTGGTATTCCCCCAAAGGTAGATACGAGAGGTCGAAAGGACTTAATCATTCTAGTTAACCCTACCCTGACTATCTTGTAGACTCACGTCCCATAACTCTCTAGCTGCTAAGTTGAGGAAAACAAAATACCATTCAAAAGCATGGGTTCATAGAGATACAATACACATTTATACCTTAATCATTCAATACAGAACCCAGTCATATACATATATATATTCAATCATCATTTCCATTTCAGTACACAAAGTATTAAAATACTTATCAAAAACCAGAAATCGTGAAGTGACTGCTGAAAGGGGTGTATGTTTCCACCCAACAGTAAGCACAACCACTCCTGAGAGAGACTCTTTCTTCTTGCTCAGTGACAGTGAGGGACATAGGTTACTCTCCTCCTCCCATAGGAACTTGGTGATTGGCTTTCTTTGTACCAAGCAAGGGGGTCTGCATGAGTACTTCCACAGTCACTCATCAGCCTTGCTTATCAGCTTCGACTAAAAACATTGCCAACAACTTCTTGCACCTAGAATGATCTTGTTTCTCAGTTCTCCCTCAAGTCAGAGAGTTTCTAGCGCTCTTTTCTCTTCTGGAGGTTTTTCTCTCGAATCTACTTTCTCACAGATCTCCTCTTCCCACGAAATTACCTTTTTTCTTGCCTTCCTTAGCAAGGTTGCATGGGTCTGAATCCCCATCTCGTGGTCAGGTCTAGAAGCCCTTGCAGATGGGTACTCTTCCACATCTCCTCATTAGCTCCTGAGGAGGACATTTCCAACTACCAGCCTGACTGGTAATTCATTTATGGGTTAGAGGACTGTTGTGGGTCTAAGCAATTAAATCCATTGAGGTACTGGTTTGGTGGGGGTCATCTCAACCATTTTTTATGCCCCTCCCCATCTCTCTCATAACATCATGGTCTATCTTGGAAAACCCCCACTTTCAGTAGTTGTGCAACACTATCCATTTTTAATTAATAACAGAAATACATACATTACCTTTTATAATAAAAAGGTTCATCAAATCCAGCATTCACACATAATCAGTCTTACACAGTCTTTTGGCAAGTTATAGTTATATTTACAAGCTGGGGGAAACATGGGTGTCAACATCTGCATCAAATTCCTTTTTTCATCATTCTCTCCTCTGCATCAAATAATTTATGCAATGCTTCCTCATCTTTGTCATGCTAAGCCTTTTTCTCTGCCTCCAACTTTTCTCGAGTGTCAACCACTAGCTTCTGTAGTTGTTCTTGAAACATGATTTTCCTTTTGTCTTGTTCAGGTAGAAAAGGGTCAATATGGTGTATCCCCTATACATAGGATAATACTTCTTCATAGGATTTAACCCCTTCAAAAATCTCTTCCTCTTCTTTGTCTTCATGCTGAAAAGAGGGAATCATCTTTATGTTTTATAATGATTAGATAAAAATTTCTTGGGGTCGTGTCCATTTATCATCCTTATACACAAAATCAACTCTTTGAGATTTGTTATTTCTTTCTTTGAATGTGGAACATTTGTCAAGGTGTACTTCCCTAGTTTGATAGGGAAACTAGGTGAACTTATTTTATTCCCTATTTGCGTAGTTGCAGTTATGCCTTCTTTGACTGTCTGATATGCTACCTCTTGGGATAATAGTTTATCTGGAACATATCTAGGAAATGTGGAGGGGGATTACAACCAAAGATGTGAATATGGGTGTATTTTTCTTTCATATACCAGTATACAATTTCCTATAGGGTTTCTAGGGCTTCTCCTAACAACCTATGAAGGGTATGACCAAAAAATAAGTGATATAGTGGTGCCAAGAAACAATCACAAATATTGTAAAAATGCTCATGGTAAATAGGCACAAATAACATCAATAAGAAAGGTGAACACATAAAAACCTAAGTGTTTTCTTGCATGCATTTCTTGGATATTGAGGTCGATATTGGCTGATAAGATTGACGCCCAATTGAACATTAATCCCTTTTCCGCCAAGAAATGTGTCATGGATGTCCATTTGAGCTTGAAACATACACAACTCTCCTCCCCATATAGTCTGCGGATCATGGCCATTATCAGACGACATGGAACCCTAAATTATTGGGTATATATACCCTACTGAGTTTGATGATGAAGGGTCTATATTCCTCCCACCAATCCTAGAGAACATCCAATGGATTTGGTTTTTCCTTAAAAAATGCTTCCATTTATTCCTTATTGGAAAAGACTAGGGGCTTCGACATTTGATAAATTCGATGAAAACTATCTAGGGTCAAAGGGGCTATTGGAGTCCATTTTTTGTTGGTGATTGTATGAGCCTGTACATTCACATTCTTGTATGCCCATCTAGCTACTTCATTATATGGTAAAATCGCAGGTCGAGTAGAAATGGCATGGATACCACTCTTTTGTATATTCTGGTAAACCCTTTTTTCCGGGTCATCCTCTGGAAAGTCCCCGCTGTTGAACATCCGATATATGTCCTCCCATACGTTGCATCCCGAAAGTCCAATGTTGTGGCTAGTGTCTAATATTGTGATGCCATTAGTTTTGTTTGTTTGAGTCAACATAATAGATGGTGATGTTCTTCCCCTATGCCTTGAAGCCTTCAACATCTCTTTGTTCCAAAGAACTACAGGATTCACAGTGTTGTAAGTTTTTCGACAGTTATGAAATAATGCTACAAATGTAATAGATATTTCATTTAATTTCCAATGAAAAATAATCCTCATTCATAATCACTAACCAATGGAAGTTTCCTACCATTGAAAATTGTCACAAATCGAACATTAAATAGGCTTGGTTGTATTAAATATGATGTGAATCTTATTTTTCCATCGTCCTAAAATGCATATTAATGGTATAGTGGGTAAATTACTACCTTCTTGAGTGAACAATGAGTGCACAAACCTTTGATTTTCTACATTTTTTAATGGAAAGTATCCACTACCTTGGGAATGGTGTAATGTACTTAGATGCCTCCCTTGRTCTTTGTGGYASTCCATACAAATTTCCTTATTTTAATAACCAACGGTTATACTTAATTCAAACTCTAAAAACAATATAAACAAAATTCATATGTGACATAAATATGCAATAGAAATAGTATTGCATATTTCAAATTCATTAATTAACATAATGAAAATAGAAAGCATCCCACATATAAACGAGCATGAACACCTATCTATAAATGAAGGAAATCCCGCCAAATTTGTTGCTAAAGGGCTATTCACCACCCAACCATATGGATCAACTATGGATTCCACCCCTAAGCTATATTGTGATACCACTGGGGAGAAGGAAGTTCTTACAGGGATTTAATTTCACTCATTCCAACCCATCCCATTACATCCATGACATAGCCAATTTGTGCACTATTCATCACTCCAAACCCTCATCCAAACATCAATTATCCATAACACTCTCTTCAATTTCCCTACATAACACAAGGAACATTGTCCCTTTCTCTGCTCTAGGGTCCCTCAAGGATCTTCTTCCCTCCTAGTGCTCTTCAGTGCAGGAAAAAGAATCCAAAAATGTTGGTTTCCTTCTCGGAATAACATGGAGGAGAAACACTTGGCTCAAACAGTCCATGACTAGCACTAATAGACTTGCAGGTTTAATGATGATTGATCAACCATTATAGTCATTCTAGAGATGGTTTTACCCTTTAAACCATCTCATTTCCTCTCATATTCTGAATAGCAAGTCCCTAACTTCCACATGCTCTTACCAGCCATAACTTTATGGGTTTTTTTTTTTCCATTTGCATGCATAACAACTATGGTTTCACATAGGTTCCTTCAAGAAGAGGAAACACATTATAATGGAAGAGTAACAAATGTAAGAATAATAATAAAATACAAGAAATGACCTTTTTCTTGCATGAGGGTGAGGCTCTCTTACAACTTGTATTTAGGTATACATAAGTCAAAAATTGATGTGATAGCTTTTAAGGAAGAATGAGAAAAAATATTGCATTTCCTAAATGATAAATGATAGGTGCCCAGTGAAATGGCCCATGCACCTGCTTTTCTCTTCTCCTTTTGTGCTATTATTGTCCCCTTGTTACTTTTTCAATTAATTTTTTTGGTCCATTTATATTATTATGTATATTTCTTTTATACATGCTTGTAGATAATCATAAACACATCATAAAAACACAGCAATTACACCATAGTTTTAACTTCAATCCAGCCTCTTAAACAGACCCAATAATTTCTCATCCAATTTTAAGCAAAATTAAACAGAAATTATCCACCTAAAAAACCAAAACGTTAGAATGTTTACACTAGGGCTATTATATTCTAAAGGTCAATGAAGATGCAGATTGAAAGTCGAAAAGAGCTTCAAAGTATTTGCACCTTGACCATGTGTCCTGTATTGTTGAGATTTTAAAACCTCAAAATGTGGAGACGATGCTCTCTCCTTCTTGTGCTCCCTGGAGGTGCACCATCCCAAAGTATTTGCTTACAAACTGTGGGGATGGTGCAATCTACATTGATTACGTATTTAATTTGTAATTACACCGTACGCATTTTGTACTCCCACAGGCATGGAACAAACGATGGTTCAAGTCATCTTGGCCATCCATATTCTAACTCATCTCTGTAACTGATGTTCTTCTTTTGTATTTAGTTGTGAACACATGTTCTATCCACCCATACAAGACTCATTCCTGTCCTAGATCCGTCTCAATGGAATTTGGGATTTTGGAGTTATATTTTTATATGTTGTGGACAAATGCATTTCAATTCTTTCCTCATCTGCAGAAATCCTCTCCGGGTTCGATCGCCGCTCCGACATTTTTCATTCTACTCCCTCATATTTTAGCGATAGAGGCTGCAGCAGCTCCGATTCAATATGTGGATGTGCTCATGCCTAACACGCCTTAGGCCGCCGGGTCGAATCCCTGGACAACATCGCCGTCGCTTGGTGCAGTAGAATACTTTCGAAGTCACAGCCAAGTACAAACCGCCTCTACAGGACTTACTGGATCTTTACTGAGGATCTTGCGGACTGTTTCGAAAATTCAACTCTTATATAATATTGTTTTCGGAATTTATTGTTTGATATTTAAAACTTAAATAAAATGCAAGTAGATGATATTCGCATATTTTTAGTTAATCTTTTCCCTTTTCTTTACTGAATTTTACTTATAATAAGCAAGTAACCATGATAGATCAGAGAGACCCTAAGATCTTCCTGGTATGTTCTTTAGATGGCTTATGACTAAAACTTGAAAAGAGTTGAGATTTCAGAGTGTCCGCATATACAGATATTTCTTGAAAAGGGTTGAGATTTCAGTGTCCCGCATGTACAGATATTTCTATTCATCGGGTATTCTGGTCCACTCGTATGAGGAATTTAATGCAACAGCAATGTTGGGCACTTACCTTAATACCTTAATACCCAACAACCTTGGCATCAATCATCTCAAAATTAATTTGGACATACAAAAATTATGTGGTTTTTTCGGTTGATGATTTCCCTACATTCAGATCTGTTGTAGAGTTCACTAGTAAATTAATGGCAAGGCACAAGAATCTTATTTCCAACTTTAACAGCATTCACTCACATTATTAAGCATTTAATTCTCACCTCTTCCTTTCTCGTGGATTTTGGGATTATAATGGATAACGGAAATAATTAATATTGTATACTATCCTTGGACTTCCTCTAAGTTGTCAAAGTTTAACTCTCAAGTGCGATGGAGTATTCGGCTATAATTTCAATCTTGAGAGTAAGGAGATATATTAAAACTAAATCTTTGATCCGCACATCTATATCATCATCACCATCCATATTGTTATATTCATCCACATTATCATCATCATTCTCATCTTCATCATTTATCATTGTTATTGTCATCATCATCATTTACGTCATCCACATCATCATCATCATCATTTACGTCATCCACATCATCATCATCATTATTTTCGTCGTAATCTTTATTTTCATCTTTGCCATTGCATCATCGTCATCATCATCATTTACATCATTATCATCACCATCCACATCATTACCATAATCATCATCATCATCATCATCATCTGCATCCACTTCATCGTCGTCGTCGTCGTCGTCATCCACATCATTATCATCATCACCATTCACATCATCATCATCCACATTATCATCTACATCACCATCATCATCGTCGTCCTCATCATCATCCACATCATCATCGTCGTCATCGTCCTCGTTGTCGTCGTCATCATCATCATGTGCATCATCCACATTATCATCATCATCATTATACACGTCATCATCTTCATCGTCGTCATCATCATCCACATCCACATCATCATCATCGTCATGATCATCCTCCTCCTCATCATCATCCTCATCCTCATCCTCATCTCCATCATCATCGTTGTCGTTTTCATCATCATCGTCATCGTCGTCATCTACATCATCCACATCATCATTAGCAACAATGATGCAGACTCCCCTACACTATCGGGGTTGCGCAACCTCCCGGTCTAGGATCGTTCAAGAAATTGAGTCGGATCGATTCTTCACATCTCTGCTAGAACCCAAATCAATTTACACATGTCCCCTTTCCTTCAAAGTGCAGGTTCTGTCAAACACGCAAGCTCTTTCTTGGCCTCTCTGAAGAATTTGAATAACAAACGCTAGCTCCCCTTGTTAGGTCCCTTCCTTCAGATGACCTCGGGCTATGCCCAGGCACCAACTCAAAAGGCCCTTTCCTCCAGAGTAAATCTCCACTCTCTACATGTCTATGCAATCAACGGCTAAGATTTTAGCTTCTTACCTCTTGGCACTTTGGATGACTTCAGGTCAACACTCGGCTTTCCCCTTACTCCTTCTTTCCGAAGACCTCGATCTGTTGACGCGTGTCCCTCTCAGATCGATGGTCACGATTTACTTGGCAGATCAGGCTTCAAGAGTTTTTCAACCTCCACTCTCACTTTCCTCCGGAATGTACGACCTTCGAAGTGACGAAACCTCCGAAACCTATCCCTCATGATCCGACGGCTTAAAAGAACTCTGATGCTCCGACCTTCAGGAGTTCTGGTTCCTCCATCTCTACTTTCTGCCAGAGGGACTTTCCCTCGAAGTAGCAGATGCTTTGACACATCTCCACTACCGATGGACGACTTTGATGAACTTCGGCTCTTCGGCCTTCGGGAGTTCTTGCACCTACACACTCCACAACTGAAATCTCATGAAGTACTATTCCCGAGAGTTTAAGATCTATTGACATGTACCTCTTGGCGACCAATGGCCAAGATCTACTCCAAACTTCGGAGCTTCGACGATCTCTCTCTCTCCTTGTCTGCAAACTCCCAGAATGCTTCTGCTCTAGAGTTTTAGATCTTTCGCCACCTGTCCCTTTGAATGATGGACGGTCCCTAACCACTTCGGGACTTTGGGACTTCGGTGAGTCTACTCTCCTATGCACACAAAGATATTAGAGTCTGTTCACTTTACTTGGATCCAACGGCTATTGATCCATGCACACAGATCCAATGACTGGAGTCTGTTCTTCCTCTTCGCGCTTCCGCTTCCTCCCGAATTGGAAACATTTCAAGTGTTCAAGGATTGTGACCCTTGAACTATTCTCCTACAAGTCAATGACTTCGGTCTCGTCTTGCGGTACACCTCCTGAGCTTTCGAACTTAAAACAAGTTCACTTCCTACGCTCACCTTGCTCTTGTCTGAGTGCTCAGACGTTCTCAACCCTCATCTAAGTGTTGACCCAGTGCACTCTAGGCACCTACTCAATGCCCTCCTGGCAGAGTCTTGCAGAGTTTTCAGTAACTCTAGTTGTGCTTACTCTGCACAGTCTTTCCTCCGAAGTATTCAGTAACTCTGAGGTTCCTTCTGATTCTGTGAATATTCTGGTGTGCCCTCCTAGAACATTCTCTTCTGAACTATCAACAAAGTCCAGATACACACTCCTTGTGTTAGCTCACAGATTTTTGCTACTCTGGTGTGCACTCCTTGCACGACCCTAAAGAACCCATAACTTCTCAATAACCACAAAGATAGAGAATTCTATCTTCTCTTGCAAATGAAAACTATCACAAGCATCTATCACATATATAAACACACACAGATATCATTGATAGAACATAGATAACACAAATGGATATCATATGCAGGAAAAACTGCTTTCTTTGTATTAAGATGACTATCTGTTTACAAATGTGTACAGAGACTGTACTTCAACAGAGTCTCAGTTCTTTCTCCTACTCCTACTCCTGAGCTTCTAAGCTTCTCAGGCCTTAACTCCTAACTCTCGTCTCTTCTTCTTTTTTACAAGAGGGCCCTCATGCTTATCCTCTCACTGCCCTAGTGCCATCACTGTCTCAATTAAGACACCTTATCCTTATGTCTCATTACAATGAATGAAGATCCATACCTTCTTACAGTCAACCATTAAGGTGACCCTATCCACTACCTGTACAAAGGAATGGCTTGGATTTATTCAACCTTACAACATAAAACCGTATAGGATCATATTTCAAATTTAAAAATGGGAGGGTTGGTGCCTCTCCCTTTCTC
>JASDQU010291444.1:14183-28580 GCA_032191745.1 Picea mariana | reverse complement strand
CCATGTCATTATCATGTCATCATCTTGATAACCAAAAATGTGGATAACAAAGGGTTAATAACAAATTCACACACGTAGTGTATTTATGGTTAGATAGAATTGCTATGGGTTTATCACTGATTTTGCAGTAGATACAGCGAAGTCATATACTATTGCAAAGCAGAATTTATTTAGGGGACCCAGAGGGAGCTACATTAGATATCTTTACACGTTGATCAAGATCTTATTATGTGATAAAGGCATGATGACCATGGAATCAGACAGCTATATCACTCTATGTGCATGGGGGATTTGGGGAAATCACTAAGGAAGATCTAACAAATGGAGAAGGATCTGGAGAGTAGCCAGAAGAAGGAGGCAATGGACCCCATCATGATGGATGATGAACAAACGAGGGAAATCATAATCAATTTAGGTGTGACATGCAGCGGAAGACCCTATCAGTATAGTATGAATAACAAGAAGAGGGTAGTAGTCGAGTGAGAGGGCTTGGACAGCGATGAGGAAGAGGTAGAGGAGCTATGCGCCAAGGGGAAGATTGAAGATATCTTGTGCACCACATATGAGAGGAAAAACATAGTTCGTGGGTCCGGCACAAAAGAAGACTCTCCATTCCAGATCTAAATTAGTGTAGAACCCACAACCCCATGTGTGACTAAGAAATCTGAAGAAGAACTAGTTAACCAAAAAGTTATTAATGGTAGAATAATTTTTACAGGATGTGGGTCCAGTGGAAACTCAAGTAGAAGTGTGAGTTCAACAAGTAGTAGTCAATTATCTACATCGCGCAGAGGTGGTAGTTCAACGAATTTCACAATGGAAGGACAATATCCAACTATTAGGTTACCAAAGTTCCGAGGGGATAGGTCATATGATCTAGAAAATCATTTGTTTATCTGTGAGAAGATATGGGCATCAAAGCAGATTGCAGATGAGGATACAAAGGGTGTGCAATTGGCAATCACATTCTGAGACCATGAATTAGATTGGTATATGGGTCTCAATACAAATAATCCAACGGGAACACCTATAACTATAGTAGAGGTGAAGAGGTAGTTAATAAATGAATTTTAGAAACCAAGCTCAGAAGACCATTTTATGAATGAAATGATAGAGATTAAGAAAAACTAGGAGAATCAGTCTGGGAAGTGGACTAGAAGTTCAAAAGGTAAAAAGGTAATTTAAAATACAATACTACTGATACACAATTGTTGGGCTTTAAATATGTCCTAAAAACAACCTCTATGCATCAGTCAAAGGTAGGCACTGGCACAAGCATTTTAGTTGTTGCCTACGTAGGTTCTTACCTTCCATTTTCAATACCTCATCCTCCAAAGATGCAACACCTGTAAAGGAACAGCAATCGTAAAGGGAACGATAGTTGTTCTATTCAAATGAACGACACTTCATGTAAACAGAACAGCAATCGTAACAATGGAACGACAGTCGTTACATTGGGTCGAACTAATGTTGAATTAATTTCATTGTAGTACTTGCCCAACTATCTAATTTGTCAATCTGAGGTTCATAAACTTACGAAGCACACGCAAAGTATATGCGGGATTGAAGCAGGACTAATCTAATCTAATGTTTAAGCTACAACTGAAATTGAATCATTAATCTAATGCAAGAAATAGAAACACACGACTTGGAATTGAATTGCTACAACCTACGACTAAAATGAAATTGCATAAATGAAATTAATCTAGGAATGGAGAACTACATGAAAGAAAATCAAATACAACATGTGAAGAGTTGAATGAGACAACAACATATGTGAATTCACACCAATGAAGCAATCTTACATTACAATAATTAAATCAATCTTCATAACAAAGTAATGAAAACATGGAAATCAAAGCTAAGAATCCCTTTCTCTTTCAAATCCTAATGACTACTCTCTTTCTCATCCTAATTACTCCTTTCTCATGAAGAGAGAGCACTTTCTTTTATGCATGAGAGTCTTGAAGACAAGATAACCATCTCATAATTATAGATCCACTATTCTCTCAACTACTTTCCCATTATTACAAAATATAATCCCTTCAAATCCTCACACATATCTCTCATATAACTTGGATAAGATATGCCAACCAAATCTCCATGATCTTCTCCTTGGAATAGGTTTGAATTATCTCCTCAAATCTTGAAATGGTGGAGGAAGTATTCGAGAAGTCCTTTTGAATTAATCCTTCACATATTCCTACACATTACAAAGCTCACACATTTTTGAGATATATATGAAAACATGTCGATTTTCTAATATTTAATGACAAATTCCTTTTAAATACTAAAATGAATAAAGTGGAAAATAATAAGGTGAAACCCAAATATATTTATGAAAATGATATCATCAAAGATTAATGGGCAGTGAAATGTGAAGAATGATGAAGGGAAAGGTGGATGAAAATATGACATTTCTGAGCCCCAACATACCCCCCAACTGAACTTGTTGCATGTCCTCATGGAACTGTGCATGGATCTTCTCAAGAAATTTTGGCATCTGAATTTCGGCTTTGAGTGATGATAATGAATATTTCTAGGATGGGATTTACATGAGTAACAGTTGACATTTTCTTATGGTTGGATCTTGTGTGACAACCATGTATATAAAGAATGTTGGTTCTTGTGTTGACAACATTCATTTCGTTATTTGTTCTCTTGCTGTTATGATAATAATTTACCCATATTCTTACTGAAAAATATATGTTATCAATGTGCATAAGGAAACATCATTGAGTATAAGAAAGCCCTTTTTCATATTTGTGAATCATGCCAATATGTATATCAATTCTTATGAAGCAAAGTGCAATAGAGTATCGTTGGAAAAGAAATGTTGGTAAATGGTAAATGAGACGAAAAATGGAATGATGGTAGTGGAAAAATGGAGTGATGATAGTGAATAAAGTCCCCTACCCCCCAACTGATTTGGTTGCATGTCCGCATACAACTTGGCGTGAGTCATAGAAATGAAAAGGAAAGGGAGCTTGGTGAGGGAATTTTCCAAATTATTCATTTCTAGCAGTTGAGGAATTACATGATTAAAGTTTAGAAAATAGCATACCTTCACTTACCCAAAACGTTGATGAACTATGCAATAGGAATATGGTTGATGCGGCTGTTGGAGCATGGAATATGTCATTACTGCAGGATCATGAAAAATGTAACTATGAATGTTGTAGCTGCAACTTTTATAATTGTTGGATCAGAGAATGTGAAGTGGAGGAATCTGAATTGTTGTTGATGAATCATGGAAAAGAGGAAGTATAAAAGTGGAACTGTAGTACTCTCAGATAGTTGAAGTCATGTTGTTGTAACTACTGAGGAAGTCAGATAAAAGTGTATATTCTTCACCTGCTACAACCCGATGGTACAATTCTAATCATGTGAATGGATGTGTCGATGTCGAGCATGAAGAGAGTTCATTGGATTACCGACTATTGATGAATGTCGTTAACCAATGCGAGGCAAGCTCACCATTGATGTTAATGAGTGCCAAGGTACCCGAGTACATATTGTGAAGTGTGAATGAATGAGTTGAATTCAAGCCACTTGCAAGATCTAACGATCAAGGCAGCAAGAGAACTTGCCATTAAGGCATGCAAGCCTCTAGGTACTCAAAATGGACTCTGGTCTATATCCCAGATAAGGTGTTGAGGTCGATGGGGCAAGACTTGCTGAAAGGTGGGCCTTAAGGAATCCCACATCAGTCAATGTGAGTTTGTAAAAAGATTGGTAGGACTATAAATGAAAAGATCTCAGTAGCAATAATGTTTATAAAAACAAGGCAATGAACTCATGGAAAGGGAGTTGAATAATTATAATGAAAAGGAAAAATGAACTGAAAAAGATAAAGAGATGTATGCGACTCAGAAAGATAGGCGTGTGCGAAGTCATGAAGGATAATTCCATGGAAGATGGGCTTCAACATGGGGATGACCAATCTACTTTGAAGGAGAAATAGGAAGAGATAATTCATGACGCAAAATGGTTTTATGAATGGTTTCAAGCGTCATGGTTTTTAGAACGTGAATCAGCTCCCTCAAGCAATCAATAAAGTATATATTTTTCAAAAGTTTTGTGATTCTTGAAAATCACTTCAGCAGCAAGATGCGATCGTCTGCGCACCTGAAAAAAACTTAGTACAAATCCTGAATGAAAACTTGTGAGATGTTTGAAGAAAAACATAACATGAAGAAGGAAGTACAAATGCAGCAAAGTAAAAGAAATAAAATGCATTTTTATACCTGTTGTCATGGTCGTTGCGCACATGCTTGTTTCATCGTTGATTGCTTGCTAAAGTGACTCCAAGAAAGAACTTAGTGTAAAATCGTAAAAATATGTTTCGATATTGTTTTCAGGAATTATAAAAACGTCCATTTGCAATTTTTGGAGTTTTACAATGTTTATGTATTATGTAATATTTTGATTTTTATAAGTTATAATGTTTTTATAATTTTTATGGTTTTTTATTATTATTATTATATAGTTTTTTTATAAAACAAAACAAACTAAAAATATATATATATTATTATAAATTATTTTTAAAACAAACAAAAGGAAAATTCTTATTATTATTATTATTATTATTATTATATATAACAAAACAAGAAAGTTAATTTATGTTTATATGTTTTTTTATTTGTTTTTTTAGGTAATAAAACAAAACACGCAAAAAAAATGGAATTTTCAGTAGGCAATTGGAGTCATCACGGAAATCCTGCACAACATCGTAAGTCTAGTACTTTCTGACCATTTGCCATCGACTACATCTTCCATCGACCCTAACCATCAAGGAGAGAGAGAATAGATCCTTTTTCTCTAAACAGTTTCCATTCCATTGCCCATCAACATTCTGTTGGACCATTCCATCAACTCCACCTTCTACAAAGAGGAAAGTCGCACTCACCGGAGCTCGAACTGCCCATATGAGAAGTGCTTCATGAAACCGAGTCAATGTGCCTTGTCTCCTTATCCGCGTACTCCTACTTTGACATCAAGGGGAGAGTTGCTTTCCTTCTCTGCTCTTTGATCAGACTGCCCTCTTTACCTGAACTGAACTACTGCTCCTTCCTTCGAGGAGAAAAGGAATATCCATTCCTCATTACTTCTTTGGAGAGAAGAGCTTACCCACCTCGATTTTGTGATTTTTGGAAACTCTTGAGGTCATCGATAGCCACTAAATTCTCACATGACCTGCCAATGGACCCTCTATACATTGCACGTGGAAATCACAAACACATTTTTCATCTGTGTGGATACTGGTAAACCTGTTCGATACCGGCGTCATAAAATCTCATATCTCCACCATGTGGGTACCTTGCACATACTCGCATATCATTTCTCACCGTGCAGCACTGAGGATCTTGTAATTGCCTGGACAGAAGTTGAAAACGTATGCTCGCCCTTCGTACTTGTTCAAAGTTCTGTAAATCAATCACTACAGATACACAACATCATAATAATCTTAATGAAGCTCAAAGAAAATGCCGCTGGATAGAAAATGTAGGAAAGTCAACACATAAAAATTTCAAAAATAGTTATGTGATAGTGATACTTATGGGGTTTGGCTCTGTTTTGAAGAATACAGCAATCTCATATGCCATATCCACAACGGGTGTGTCACAATCAACCAGGCATTGATAACATTAGTGCCCTCGTGGAAAACTCATAATCTTATTTCCAATCAGAATCCTTGCTGAGAACGCACAATATCTTTTCCTAATTTTAGATATAGCGTGAAGACTAACGGTCTGGAAATAATACAATGAATGGAAATCATCGTTGATTGCCGACAAAACAAAACTGCCAGATAATTTTGCATAGATAACACCAATCAAAGTTAGAATCACAACTGTAATCATCCCATATTTAGAATCTAGATGTACTAGCTTGGAACTGTAGACGCGGGCCGCTTGAATAAACTCTAATGACCAAATATAAATGGGATTTAGTCTTGCAACCTCCAGCAGAAAAATCTCTTTGTTCAGTTGAACGTATCGAATATATGAGGAGATAAACATGAATCTAAAACCATATTTCAGGGGGTATGCTGAGAATCTGGGATATGGAGAAAAAAAAATGGATCTACTTACGTCATCGATCCCTCTCAACATGCACCTACCTACGCATTCCTTTAGCCAATTATTCCAACAATTCCAGGTGTGGATTTAATTGACCAAGTGAAGGCTGCATATCTTCTTCAGCACTGTTTTCTTCATTTCAATTATAGCCCGTGAGTAATATTGAATCAGATACTTATGCACAGTGAAATAGTGAACAGTGATAAACAATTTCATTTTGACCAAATTAATTAGGGTCTCGTGCTAGTGAAGGCTAGTTGAAACCGAGTTATTGATATATTGATTGACCGCCTACATCTTTGATTCCCTACTGGGGACACAATGGATAGAAAAATAGAACCTTAGACCTTCCTTCATCGACCTACCTTGTTACCTGCCCTCGACCTGGGCATTTAAAATTTATGATATTTTGTTTATTTGCAGCGTTATTTCCAAGCATCTACAGGATAAGGGACAAAGGCAAAGCCGAGTCGAAGTGACACAGATTCATAAATGTCAACAGGAACAGGGCTCCTCTTTCTGCCCGGGAATAGAGAGAAAATCGTTTTAGATGAACTACTTCGCGCTCTGTGATGGTGAGTTTTTAACTCGCTGTGTAAGGTCGTCTCTTTTTACCCAAGAGGGGAAAACCAATGATGCTTGTTTTTTTGTTGGTTCATTCGCTTGTGTATAGCTTGTTCAGTGACTGGTATTGTTTCCCATGCTAAAGCTCTCCTTTATTTATTTAATGTACTTACTGTTTTATTGCGTTGATTTGCAGATGGAGGATGCACAAACATGTATTTTATTTTAAAAATAATTTTACTACGTTTTAAAATATAAAAAATAAAAAATTGATTTTGCAAACTTATTAAAAATTTGTGAGCAAATGGAAACAATTCGTAGACAGAAAAATAGATTAGGCAAATTTTCATCGTCAATAAATTAATCTTCCCGAAATCAATTAGTCATCCTACTTTTTGATCCTCGCAATCGCACGAAGTGAGAAGGAGAGCATACTTATTCTAAAAAAATGAAAAGCTTGAAAATAAAATCCTACCTACTCTATGCTAATTAGAATTAAAAATTAGTTACGTGTAATTAAACTTCCAATGGAGCCATTCACGTAACAGTAGTAAAACTATGTTCATTTTTATTTTTACGCGTGAAAAATAGAAATATACAAAAATGAACAAATTGAACTGTTGTGACTGTGATTTAACTGAATAAAGTTGATGTTGTGGAAGTATTAAAGTTGATGTCGAACAAATGCAGATAATGTCAAATATTATTGAACATTAAGAAATGTATTTTTAGTGCACCTTTTTGGATTTTGTTAGGGCTTGTGGTGTGTAAACAGGGTCCATTGGTTGATCTTGCTAAAATTGTTGTCATAGTTAACTTACCACCATTGAAGTCAATGCGTCAGTTGAAGAGTACATTGGACCATACAAGATATTACACGAAGTTCATAAGAGGATATGCACAAATTATTGCGCCAATGGAGAAGTTGTTGAAGAAGGATACTAAGTATCGATGGAACGAGGAATGCCAGTAGAGTTTAGATATTTTGAAGGAGAAGATGGTTACTGTGTTGATTTTAGTATTTTCAGACTGGGAAAAAGAATTTTGTGTGCATGCGGATGCATCTGCAATAGCATTAGGAGCAGTATTAACCCAACCAGGAGAAGGTGATATAGATCACCCTATTGCATTTGCAAGGAGAAATTTAGCAGATTCAGAACATAACTATAACACAACAGAAAGAGAAGGATTAGCTATGGTGTATGCTTTGCAGAAATATAGACATTACTTGTTAGGGAAACATTTCAAGATGTTTACAGATCATTCAGCTTTAAGATATTTAGTCAATAAGCTAGTGTTGGGGGGGAGGATATGCAGAGGGATACTTTTGTTCCAAGAATTCGACTCTGAAGTTGTGGTGAACCCTAAAAGATTAAATGCAGGACCAGATCACTTATCCAGGATAATTAATGGAGAAGAACCCAGTAACTTGGAAGACAACTTTCTAGATGCACAATTGTTTTCAGTACAAATAGTTGATGAGTATTTTGCTGACATTATTGAGATTTTGAGTACATGCTTTGCACCAAGAGAATTTACTACTACGCAGAAGGAAAATTTGGTGGTCAGATTTGTAGATTATCAATTGACTGCAGGTCATTTATACAAACTTGGAGCAAATAGCATCTTAAGGAGATGTGTGATGGAGCATGAAAGGATTATCATTTTAGCAGAGGCGCATGAAGGGATTGTTGGAGGACACTACACATGAAAAGCTACCGTGCAGAAGGTATTGTGCGCAGGATTATAGTGGCTAATAGTTCATAAGGATTCGAAGGAATATTATTAGAAGTGTGATTTATGTCAAAGAGTTGGAAATACATCCAGTAGTGATGATATGCCATTGAGACATCAGGTTAGTTTGCAAGTGTTATAAAAGTGGGAAGTAGATTTTCTGAGAACAATCAATCAACCATCTAGAATATCAGGAGCCAGATATATTATTACAACAATAGAATACTTGACCACATGGGTTGAGGAAGCACCAGTAAAAGATTGCAGCGCAGAGACTACGGCACAATTTTTATTTGAACATTTAGTGATAAGATTTGTATGTCCAAGAATATTCATGAGTGAGCAGGGGACTCACTTCATTAACAGTACAATTGAGGCAATGATTCAAGAGTTTAAGATACATCACCAAAAGATAACTCCTTATCACCCTCAAGCAAATGAAATAGTGGAATCCTTCAACAAGATTTTGGATAATGCCTTGACAAAGATTTGCAATGTGAACAGAGATGATTGGGATCTGAAGGTACCAACAGTACTTTGGGATTATAGAACTACATGCAAGAAGCTAACAGGGCAGACACCATTTATATTGGTGTATGGACATGAAGCAGTAGTTCCCTTAGATTATTTGATACAAAGTATGTGCATTGCAGCAATTACATATATGACAGAAAGGGGCGCAGCGCAGGAAATATTGGATCAACTAATGGAATTAGAAGAAGACATAATCATAGAAGTTTTCCATCATGAGGTATAGAAAGCAAAGGATAAAGCATGGCATGATATACATATCAAGAAGAAGAAGTTTAATGAAGGAGTTTTGGTTCTCCTCTATGACAGTAAGTATTTGCAGCACCCAGGGAAGCTTAGAATGCATTGGCTAGGGCCATATGAGATAAATTTTGTCACAAATGGAGGTGTTGTACGACTGCAACACTTAGTAGGCAAGGAAGTTCAAGGACTAGTGAATGGTATTCGATGAAACTGTAAAGGGATAGTCGACCCACTAACCCTCAGTAGTTACAATGCAGCAAGTAGACTTTTACATATTGTAAATAGTAGAAGTTAAAAGAAGAAAAAAGTAGAAAAATGAAGAAAAAACCGAAAAGAGGTAGTTAGAGGAATAAGTGTGATCCAGATGGATGTCATTGGCCTCCCACCTATTCCAACTGGTTCATTTTGGCATTTTTCCAGTTTGGGAGTTGTTTTCCTAGTTTTCAGGTCCCTGACTTGCGGGGCCATTTTGAGGCCCTAAACAATGTTTTTAGGGCTTGCCATAGTGAGAAATGTCCTTTGATAGATAGAAACAATATGTGTAGTCCTTGGATATACCTTTCCAATGGGATATCGTGCGCCTAAAATGAAGATCATATGCAAAAGTTATGACCCCAGGAAGTTGATGTACTAACTTACCCAAACAGGGCCCACATGAATTTTGGCGTTTCATATCCTAGGGTTAGGTTTTTTGATGTCTATGGTTTTTTACATTCATGTTTATTGTAAAAAGGCCTTCAGAGCCTCATTGTAATTTTCTTCTGGCAAATGAGCGCAGTCATCACATCTCTTCTCAGAGATAAGCCGCCACCATTCCAGCAAGCTTGTTTTCCACTGCATTTTAAAGTTTTAGCTTATTTCCTTATTGAATAGAAAATTAGTTTTACTGTATCTCTATTATTATGTGTTAAGCATCTTTTAATAATCTGTATTCATTTCTTTCTGCTCATAAAATCTAGATCAAAGTGATAGACAAAAAGTTGAGAATGATAGTGCACAGCAGACAAAAAGTCAGTGACAAGAAATGAAGATATTGCACCCAAGAAAAATGAAACAAAGAGGATAAACATTGCACTGAAGAAGGAAAACACAGCACATAAGGAAACTGGAAAGAGACTGAAAATGACTGGAAAACTGAAAAAGGACAAAAATATTAATAATCGCATCTATAAAAAGGGAAAATCTCAGAAAAGTTCAACACTTAGTGATTTTTTAGCAATAGAGAACTTAAGAGTGAAATAAGAAGGGTAAGTGAACAATCAAGACAAAGCAAGAAAGATGGCACCTCCCAAAGTTGGTGGTCTCGGATAGTTCGCAAGGGTGACCCGATGGACAGGAAAGAAAAATGAAAGAATAGTCAAACCAGAAAATATCATGGAGGTGGAGGATGATACAATGTCAGAGACTGAATCCATCAGTCGAACAAGGATAGAAGAGGAAAAATCAGTCGCAGAAGAAATGGAAGTGGATCAGATCACAGGACAGTGAAAATTGAAAAACCCTAATGGTGGGGCAAAACCTAATTCAGAAAACTATGCAAGAGCGGAGGAGATGTAAAAACAGAGTGAGGGGACCCTAAAACAAGAATCTAATGCAAAAGAAGACTTGGTCAAAGACATTACATACTAGCAAGAAACAAAGGGTGAAGAAGAAGAAGAAGCCGAGACAAAAATTGCTGAAGAAAACCCAGTCGCGGGCCAGAAAAGGAAAACACCAGGCGTGGAGATCATGCTACCTCACATCCTAGATACTATAATTACAGTTGAAGACATGCTAGGAAAAGTAGAAAAATTAAATTATGTAGATCATGACGTAATAGACACAACAAAATTTCTTGACCTTGCGTAGGAAATCTATTTAGAGAACAAGGAGGAGGAAGGTGTAAAGTTCCAGATCTATTATATTAGCAGAATAGAGAAATAATGTAGACAAAAATACTGAGATAGCCACAGAATACAGAAATATTGCAGAGATAACAGTGGAACAACAAATTATATGGAACCACAACACCATAATTATACCTTTATTGATAGGAAACAATGTTCACTTGTCTCTTTGAGGGGGAAACCTCAAGCGGAGCAGAGCTCTATTACAATAATTTTCCAAGACAAACTTATCATACCCTCTACTCTTATTTATACTAAATCTATCTATCCAAAAGAACAATCTAGAGGAAGATCCTTCTAGAAGTGGGAGCTTCTATTAGGTCTTCTTACAATTGACTTATTCCTCCTTATTGCTAAGCCTTGTTAATATTGACCTTTATNTGATGATGGACTGACGAAGACAACACTCTCGCTGGTCCAAAACTATATGTGGTTGAAACTAGATGGATCCTTCTTCATCCAAGTCGAGAAGGCTGGTTTGAGTTTGGCACTTAGTTCTAATCACCTTCTTTAAGTAGGAGACATGAACAACAAGATGGAGCTCGGAAGAACTAGGCAAAGCTAACTGATAAGCCACATGTCCCACGTGCTTGAGAACTGTATAAGGACCATAAAATTTGGGTGCCAATTTCTGACAATGTTCAACCTTGAGTGAAGTTTTTTAATAAGGTTGCAGAAGAAGAAATATCTGGTCACCTTCAATAAATTGACATTCTAAGTGACCTTGATCAGCTTGTTGCTTCATGTGATTCTGAGCCATGACCTAATTCTCTTTGAGGGTGCGGATAATAGCCTCTTGAACTACAAGAATTTGGTCAACTGCCTAAACCTTTGAGACACATGGCATGTAGGAGAGAATGGAAGGTGGTTTTTTTTCATATACTGCTTCAAATGGAGTCATGTGAGTAGTTGTATGGTAAGAAGTGGTGTACCACCATTCGGTTAATGGTAACCATTTAGCCCATTGATTTTTCCTTTCAGAGGAAAAATACCTCAAATAAATTTCCAAACACTTGTTGACAACTTCATTTTGACCATCAAACTAGGGATGATAGGCAGTGTTGAGATGCAATTGGGTGCCCTGTAGCCTAAACAGTTCTTGCCAAAAATTGTTGGTGAAAGTGGGGTTTCAATCAGAAATAATAGAATGAGGCATGCCATGAAGCTTGAAGACATGATCCATGAAAATTTGAGCCATAGTGGATGTAGTAAATGGATGTTGAAGACCACATAAATAAGCATACTTGGAAAGACAATCAACTACCACCATGATGACTGGCTTATTTCCTGATTTAGGTAATACCACAATGAAATCCATAGAGATATCCCTCCAAATAGCAAGTGGAATCAAAAGAGGTTGGAGTGTGTCAGGGGCTTTGATTGTTTCTCCCTTGTTACATTAACAAACATCACATTCTACCACAAAAGTGTGAATGCCCTTTTTCATACCATCCCAGAAAAAAAGAACGTTTGACCCTCTCATAGGTTTTGGTAAACCCTGAGTGCCCATCTGTGGGAGTAGCATGAAGCTTAGAAAGCACCGTGGATTTAACTTGTGACTATTTACTTAAATACAAACGGCCTTTGTGGAGAAGCTCATCATTGTGCCAAGAGTACCCTGGGGAAACTGGAGAATTGTCTTGCAACTGTTGGATCAAATGTGAAATTTTAGGACCTTGTAGCCATTCCTGGTGAACAACTTGGAGCCAATATGGAACAATGAAGGATAGGGAGAAAAGGGACCCTTCATCTTCATATTTTCTAAAAAGAGCGTTAGCAACCACATTTTCTTTGCATGTCTTGTAAATGATCTCATAACCATATCCAAAGAGCTTAGTTACCCATTTTTGTTGCTATGGAGAGGAAGGTCGTTGCTCCAGAAAGTACTTTACGCTTTGATGATCTGTATTAATTTGGAAGCATTTCCCCAAGAGATTAGGGCGCCAAAGATCCATTTCATGTAGAATAGCTAACATTTCCTTTTCATAGATTGATTGGACCAGATGGTGGTCTGACAATTGTTTGTTGGTAAAGGCCAAACATCTACCCTCTTGCATAAGGACTGCTCCAATTCCTTTCTCGAAGGCATCACATTCTAGGAAAAAGGTCTTTGTGAAATCAAGAAGGGCCAATATTGGAGTAGTGCACATAGCTGCCTTCAATGCTTGAAAGGCATGATCAGTTGCAGGAATCCAAGTGAAAGAATTATTTTTAAGTAGAGAAGTGAGAGGCGTCGCATTCTTTCCATAATTCTGAGCAAAAATGTGATAATATCTTGTTAAACCCAGAAAACCATGCAAGATTTTGATATTCTTGGGGCGAGGCCAATCCTGCATGGCTTCAATCTTCTGAGGATCCACCTGGACACCATCCTTGCCAACAATATGACCCAAGTACTTGACTTCTGAGGTGGCAAAGGAACATTTAGAGTGTTTGAAGAAAAGTTGATGCTAAGAGAGTAGATGAAGAACTTGATCCACATGGGAAAGATGGGATTGCCAAGTTTTACTATGGATGAGAATATCATCAAGGAAAACTAAGACAAAATGACAGAGAAAAGGATGGAAGACATGATTCATGAGGATTTGGAAGGTGGAGGGGGCATTACATAGGCCAAACGGCATGACCAAGAACTCATAGTGACCCTCATGAGTTCGAAAAGTAGTCTTGGGGATGTCAGCATCTTGCATACAAATCTGGTGGTAGCCAGAACGCAGATCAAGTTTGGTGAAATATTGAGCACCACTCAACTCATCCAAGAGATCATCAATTAAAAGAATAGGAAACGTGTCCTTGATGCTTAGTTTATTGAGGGCATGAAATTCATGACACATGCACCAAGTACCTTCTTTCTTAAGTACCATGACCATAGGAGAATAATAAGGGTTGGTACTAGGGAAGATAACACACGCTTGGAGCAATTCTTTCATGATTTTCTCAATTTCATTCTTTTGGGCAAAGGGATGACGATAAGGGCAGACATTGGGAGGAAGACTTCCATGAACAAGGGGTATGGAATGATCATGAGCACCATGAGAAGGCAGAAGTCCCTAAGGAGTGGAAAAAATAGCTTGGTGTTTGTAGAGAATAGCTTGGAGATCAAGTTTGGTGAAATATTGAGCACCACTCAACTCATCCAAGAGATCATCAATGAAAAGAATAGGCAACGTGTCCTTGATGCTTAGTTTATTGAGGGCATGAAAGTTATGACACATGTTAAGAACCAAACATCAATATAGCATAGAAAAACCTCAGGAAAAGTACTCAACACCTTGAAAAAGAGATAATTTCAGATAATAAGCCTCTTCGAGGGGGCAACCTCCTTTTACCCCACTTAAATGTTCAAGTACAAGATG